>JAGHMJ010003938.1:0-21130 GCA_018749465.1 Paracanthobrama guichenoti
TTATGTTGAAATAACGACTTATGTTGAAATAACGACTTATGTTGAAATAACGACTTATGTTGAAATAACGAGATATTATTTTGAAATAACGAGATATTATGTTGAAATAACGAGATATTATGTTGAAATAACGAGATATTATGTTGAAATAACGACTTATGTTGAAATAACGACTAGATTTATGTTGAAATAACGACTTATGTTGAAATAACGAGATATTATGTTGAAATAATGTTGAGATATTATGTTGAAATAACGAGATATTATGTTTTAAATAACGAGATATTATTTTTAAATAACGAGATATTATGTTGAAATAACGAGATATTATGTTGAAATAACGAGATATTATGTTGAAATAACGCGATATTATGTTGAAATAACGAGATATTATTTTTAAATAACGAGATATTATTTTTAAATAAACGACTTATGTTGAAATAACGACTTATGTTGAAATAACGACTTATGTTGAAATAACGACTTATGTTGAAATAACAAGATATTATGTTGAAATAACGAGATATTATTTTTAAATAACGAGATATTATTTTTAAATAACGAGATATTATTTTTAAATAACGACTTATGTTGAAATAACAAGATATTATGTTGAAATAACGAGATATTATTTTGAAATAAGGACTTATGTTTAAATAACGACTTATTATGTTGAAATAACGCGATATTATGTTGAAATAAGGACTTATGTTTAAATAACGACTTATTATGTTGAAATAACGAGATATTATGTTGAAATAAGGACTTATGTTGAAATAACGACTTATTATGTTGAAATAACGAGATATTATGTTGAAATAAGGACTTATGTTTAAATAACGACTTATTATTATGTTGAAATAACGAGATATTATGTTGAAATAACGAGATATTATGTTGAAATAACGACTTATGTTGAAATAACGAGATATTATTTTTAAATAACGACTTATGTTGAAATAACGAGATATTATTTTTAAATAACGAGATATTATTTTTAAATAACGACTTATGTTGAAATAACGAGATATTATTTTGAAATAACAAGATATTATGTTGAAATAACGAGATATTATTTTTAAATAACGAGATATTATTTTTAAATAACGACTTATGTTGAAATAACGAGATATTATGTTGAAATAACAAGATATTATGTTGAAATAACGAGATATTATGTTGAAATAACGCGATATTATGTTGAAATAACGAGATATTATGTTGAAATAACGAGATATTATGTTGAAATAACGAGATATTATGTTGAAATAACGACTTATGTTGAAATAACGAGATATTATGTTGAAATAACGAGATATTATGTTGAAATAACGAGATATTATTTTAAATAATAACGAGATATTATTTTTAAATAACGACTTATGTTGAAATAACGAGATATTATGTTGAAATAACGAGATATTATGTTGAAATAACGCGATATTATGTTGAAATAACGAGATATTATTTTTAAATAACGAGATATTATTTTTAAATAACGACTTATGTTGAAATAACGACTTATGTTGAAATAACGAGATATTATGTTGAAATAACGAGATATTATGTTTGAAATAACGAGATATTATGTTGAAATAACGACTTATGTTGAAATAACGACTTATGTTGAAATAACGACTTATGTTGAAATAACGAGATATTATGTTGAAATAACGAGATATTATGTTGAAATAACGAGATATTATTTTTAAATAACGAGATATTATTTTTAAATAATATTATTTTTATGTTGAAATAACGAGATATTATGTTGAAATAACGAGATATTATGTTGAAATAAGCAGATATTATGTTGAAATAACGAGATATTATTTTTAAATAACGAGATATTATTTTTAAATAACGACTTATGTTGAAATAAGACGACTTATGTTGAAATAACGACTTATGTTGAAATAACGAGATATTATGTTGAAATAACGAGATATTATGTTGAAATAACGAGATATTATTTTTAAATAACGAGATATTATTTTTAAATAACGACTTATGTTGAAATAACGAGATATTATGTTGAAATAACAAGATATTATGTTGAAATAACGAGATATTATTTTAAATAACGAGATATTATTTTTAAATAACGAGATATTATTTTTAAATAACGACTTATGTTGAAATAACAAGATATTATGTTGAAATAACGAGATATTATGTTGAAATAAGGACTTATGTTTAAATAACGACTTATTATGTTGAAATAACGAGATATTATGTTGAAATAACGACTTATGTTGAAATAACGACTTATGTTGAAATAACGAGATATTATTTTGAAATAACAAGATATTATGTTGAAATAATAAGATATTATTTTTAAATAACGAGATATTATGTTGAAATAACGACTTATGTTGAAATAACGAGATATTATGTTGAAATAATGAGATATTATTTTGAAATAACGAGATATTATGTTGAAATAACGAGATATTATGTTGAAATAACGCAATATTATGTTGAAATAAGGACTTATGTTTAAATAACGACTTATTATGTTGAAATAACGAGATATTATGTTGAAATAACGACTTATGTTGAAATAACGAGATATTATGTTGAAATAACGACTTATGTTGAAATAACGAGATATTATGTTGAAATAACGACTTATGTTGAAATAACGAGATATTATGTTGAAATAACGAGATATTATGTTGAAATAACGACTTATGTTGAAAAATGACGACTTATGTTGAAATAATGTTGAAATAACGATATTATGTTGAAATAACGAGATATTATGTTGAAATAACGAGATATTATATTAAATAAATAACGAGATATTATGTTGAAAAATAACGAGATATTATGTTGAAATAATATATTATGTTGATAACGATATTATGTTGAAATAACGAGATATTATGTTGAAATAACGACTTATATTGAAATATGTTGAAATAACGACTTATTATGTTGAAATAACGAGATATTATGTTGAAATAACGAGATATTATGTTGAAATAACGAGATATTATGTTGAAATTATGTTGAAATAATTATATTATGTTGAAATAACGAGATATTATGTTGAAATAACGAAGATATTATGTTGAAATAACTAGATATTATGTTGAAATAACGATTATGTTGAAATAACGATGATATTATGTTGAAATAAAGATATTATGTTGAAATAACGACTTATTATGTTGAAATAACGAGATATTATGTTGAAATAAATATTATGTTGAAATAACGAGATATTATGTTGAAATAACAAGATATTATGTTGAAATAACGAGATATTATTTTTAAATAATGTTGAAATAACGAGATATTATGTTGAAATAACGAACTTATGTTGAAATGTTGAAATATTATGTTGAAATAACGAGATATTATGTTGAAATAACGAGATATTATGTTGAAATAATGACTTATGTTGAAATAAGGACTTATGTTGAAATAACGCGATATTATGTTGAAATAAGGACTTATGTTGAAATAACGACTTATGTTGAAATAACGCGATATTATGTTGAAATAACGAGATATTATCTTGAAATAATGAGATATTATATATAATTTCAACCAAGGATTAAACAGAATAATTCAATGGTAACTATTAAATATAAATGACCAAATAACCAATTGGCATTTTAACCTAAATTCAAAATTATGATTAAATGGAGTCAGATAAAGATAAATTGGAATTAAATCCTTTTGCCCAGCTGAAAACACCGAACGAGCAGCGACCTTCGACCGCGGATCGTTACCCTCATTGGAACGATTTTAGCGGGCCTTACATTGCTGAATAAAAGTGTTAATTTCTTTAAAAACCATTGTCTTACCATCATCCACAGCATATAGGGTTGCTCTATAGGTGTTGTTAATCACAAATGTTGACTCTCTGTCCAGAATTTTATTTGTGGATACTTGTCCAGTCTTTGCATCAACAGTTATCCATCCATCAATATCTTCACCTTTAACAAATCTGAGAATCAAGAGAAGCACCAGATGAATTCACCTTTGTTTATGTGATCCTGTTCCTCCAATAAACTACAGTGGCATTAGTCTTACACATAATATTAGCTTCTCTTACTTAAATGTGTTTATATGGCTTCCATCCATGTCTTTAGCAGTGAAGTTTGCAAGACTTGTTCCTGAGGCTATGTTCTCCATTACCGAAACGTGTTTAACAGGGGGTATAACTACCGGAGGGTCGTTGACATCTTCAACATAAATGGTCACTGACATGGTATTATAGAGGGGGATTTTTTTGAGCTCCCTTACTTTTCTGACCTTACATGAAAAGTAAGGAATTTCGTTCTGCACACTGATGGATAGATTTTGGGATGTTTGCTCCTCGTAATCCATTGGCTGAGTGTTTGGAATGAGCCCAAAAATAAAGAGTTTAGAGAAGTGTCAACATGAATGTATACATACATATTTTTGTTTCTTTTCTATGTCAAAATAGCTCCTATCCCAGCATAACGTAATAATATTGCATTTGTTTTCATCATAACCAGCCCAACCCAGCAACACTGCCTCAAACTTTGGGCAGGTTTGCTTACACAATAAAACGTCAACCATCTGCCTACCTTAACAACTGTTAAAATCCCCTCGTTTGTAACAGGGTCTGTTTCAATTTTGAACTGCTCCTTTTTATCGCCATAGATAGTGTATTTGGCTTTCCAGGCTTCTGAACCACGGGTGTCTTTGTCTGTTACTTGCAGTCGCAGAACTTCAACCCCACTTTCTCTCTCCTTGACCTTCCCAGGTCCCTGAAACACAAGTCAAATATTTGGTTGGGTTTTATTGGGTAATATGTTTAACTTGCGATTGAAAAAAGAGAATATCACAAGCATTAAAACTTCCAGTCCAATATGAAACCTACTGTTTTGCCGGAGAACTCTGGAAGATTGTTGTTACCGCCTGAAATATTGATTATCAGTGTACTTGTACTTGAGAGCTGTATCTTTTCCCTCTGTCCTTTGCTTCAACCAGGATTGTATATTTCTGAGCTTTCTGATTTATTGTGTGGGAATAGAGAAATATTTATAAAGCACAAAAAGCAATGCATGCTATCTGAATGGAATAACAGGTAAAGGTACAACAATAGTTTATTATTACCAATGAATGAAAATGGGTTCATACCTCATAGTCCAAACACCCCTTAAATAAACTGTCCCGGTTGTTCGCGCTGCTGAATATAAAATTCAACATTATCTGTTTTGGTATGACAGACTTGATTGTGAAGTCAAATGTTCCATTGTTGGTTTTGAATCATCTTCATCACGCGCCACTATTGTCAGTATATGTTTATCTAGAAAAATATTAAGAAAAGTGTGACATGAATGTAAATTAATTTCTTCACCATCAAAATATTTATTCAATATATAAGAATAGTTCACCCAGTCCTTATTTTTAGATCACCCTTATGTTGTTTAAAACATATATGCTGTTATAATTTTAGTGGAATACAAAAGTATTGCAAGAATTATGCAGCCTGTAGTGACCCACCCTTACGGGCTGTATTACAGAATCTGTTTAGCAACCATTGGTCATTTCACAGGAAATATGTTTTCGGGTCCCACTTTATATCAAGTGTCTTTAACTACTATGAACTAACATTATATATAGCAGTTAAATATACCTAATATAAAAAGTGTGACAATTTTTTTTTCAAATCTGAAGACAGAAAGTTTCATTAATACTGCAAAAAAGCACCATGACTGTATAGTTTGTACATCTTATGTCCTTATTCTAATTCTCCAAAAGAAATAGCTGGGTGTGAGAAACTGACCAAAATAAGTTGTCTGTTCATTGAAAATATTCCTGTTATATATTGTAATAACCATATTACAACACATCTAATTGTAATGACTCGTCACTCAAAGTGGGATCCATATGCAAGCTTTAATAACAGGCAATGGTCAAGCACTGGCAAACACAGCAAACGGAGGGCAAACAATCGTGGCCGATGGACAGGCAAACGGTCGAGGCAGGCAGATAACAATCACAAGTCCAAAACAGAGCAGAGAGTCACAAAAGGGCAGGCAGCAATGGATCGTAGGTAAAATACACAGCAGGGTCACAACCGGCAGGCAAAAACAGGGAAAAACTGCTCAGAGATGTTCACTATAGCAAAACAAAACTTTGCAGTGGGGAAAGGGAGAGAGTCAGCTTAAATCAGTTTTCCCAACCACGATCCTGGAGGCACACCAACACTGCACATTTTGCATGTGTCCCTAATCAAACACACCTGATTCAAATGATCATCTTATTAGCGGAGACTCAAAGACCTGAAGTGGGTGTGGCAGATAAAGGAGACATGCAAAATGTGCAGTGTTGGTGTGCCTCCAGGATTGTGGTTGGGAAACACTGACTTAAACAGACCAGAGGATTGGCTACAGCTGGAATGACTGATCAGGACCAGAATGGGGGAATTGTAGTGAGGGTGAGGGAAAGTTAATACTCGGGCAATTGAGCCCTCTACTGGTCGGAGGAGGGAACCACGGAGTTCGTCTCTGTGCCACTAATTAATTTAAACTGGTTGTATAGAAAGAAAAAAAAAGTTATGTAATAATTATAATAATTATACATGTTTGCTTCTGTGTTATGAGGGGAAAAAATACTGCAATGACATTAGGGTCAGTTAAAAAAATACCTTGCTGTGGGTGAAACTAATAATTTACTTTTACAGTTTTGTAAATAAATTAGTGAAGTGCAAACATTATGGGTTACCTTGAGCATGTGCCTCATCCACAGTCACTTCATAGACTGACTTCTCAAAACGTGGGGCATTATCATTTATGTCCAATATACTGATCTCAACCCCGAGCCGTGTATCCACTTCATTATTTGCTTTGTTTACTGCTTCAAATGTCAACTGTAATTGAGTCCAGTGAATGTCAACATACAATCCTTTTTTGCAGTGTATTTAAATGAATTTCAATGCTATTATGTAAAGGCTGGTTTGTTTTTCAGGGTGTACTTACTTTGAGAACTTTAATACCTTCTTTATTTTCATAGTCCACCTTTCTATGTACTAAAATATAACCTTCCTGATCAATCGAGAGAAGACCCTTTGGCTCTTCATCCACACCCTGACCTTTTAGCTGGAATCTTACCAAATAAGCCCTTTCAAGTTCAATCTGAAACACAAACAACATGCACACTGAAATGTTCACAGGATCATGATAATCCAGTACTTTTACACATATGTACACAATTATTCCAAAGTTATTCCAATTGAATGACATAAGTAATTGTTTCTAATGCTGCTCACCTTGCCTAGTTTATATGGAAATGGACCAGGGTTTTCTTCCTCAATAGTAAAAGAGTCAGCGATCCATGAACGCTTCTGTCTTCCACTGTCAGCCCACACACACACGGTCCAGGCAAACTGAGTTAAAAAGAAGTCTTAATAATAATGTTATGAATGTTATGCAACATTCTGAAACTCGACAGCACATGGCATGCAAGAGGAGTGGGAGGTTCATGGGGGCGGACCCGACGAAGAAGACACTGTAACCCTGTAACTGACTGAATGGGAACTGGTAAGACTGCATCAGAGTAACAAATACTGAGTAACAAAAATGCTTTCCATGTGTTCCCTTTCTAACAAAATGTTTATGTTTGATTGTAGTTAATTAATCATAATACAACAAGGGAGAGGGAGAGGGAGAGGTAGGGAGAGAAGGAGGGAGAGAAGGAGGGGGAGGGAATTAATGAATTTACTTCCAATATCTTTTATTAATAAAACAAATGGAAGTGATTTTAGAAGTCAACAGGAAGGTTACATTTGCCAGAATACGTCCCAACATTGCAAAGAACCAACAGGAAAAGTGTCTGTAGCAGCATACTTAATTAATACATGCTAACATTAATGAATTAATTAATTACATACATATTAATTAATTAATTAATACATTAATACAGACTTCAGCATATTTTAAATCACGGACATAAAGTAATAACCAACACCCTCCTGTTATGTGCAATGAGCAATATAATCCTTCAGACAAAAAAATAAATAAATAAACATTTTGCTGTACCAAATTCACAGCTTTTATACCAAAATATAGATTTCTGTACCAGCAGCTCTCATACAAGAGTAATGCTTGTAGACTTCAGTGTATTCTGAATAACTAACATACAGCTGCTCTTATACACAAATAAATAATAGAGTCTAAGACTTATGACTTCAAACTAAATCCTGAGCACAGACACATTTTTTGCTGTATATCACAATCAAAAACGTCTTGGTTACGTATATGTAACCCCCCATGTTCGGCGTACATCGGAACTGACCGACGAATTGGGATCCCTACCAACACACCAGGGATGCTGGCCCTTCCAGCGCCCTGGTTGAGCTCACTGGACCGCTCCTACATTGGAGAGGGACTCAGGGCTCCAGGCAGGGAAGGACAGTCACTGCTGTTCAAGAGGTTCAAGAGATTCAAGAGTTTTATTTGTCACATACACAGTTATATACAGAATATACAACCGGCAGTGAAATGTAAACAGGTCCGCTCCATGGACAGTGCAAATTCACAGTTAAAAACACAAGGAGGAAATTATAATAGAAATAGAATAAAAAAGTACTATATATACATATATATCTGTAGAATTATAAATAATCAAGTCAAGTAGAAAAAAAAAAGTAAAAAAATAAAAATAAAGAAGTGGAATAAAATAAGTGGAGTAAACTGTTGCAGTGCGTAAACTGTCGACTTATAAATATGTGGTTAACAAATGTATAAAGAGTATAATGTGCAAACAGGTTTATAACAGGTTGTTACACAGTAACAACGAGAACAGAAAGTGCAGTGCAATGTCAGTATGTCGATGGTCACGTGATGTTAAGTGACTGAGTTCAGGAGTCTGATGGCCTGGGGGAAGAAGCTCCTCCTGAGTCTCTCAGTTTCGGCCATCACGACTCTTTGCAGGGCTTTGCAGTCCTGACTGGTGCTGTTCCCATACCACGCCACGAGTTAATACACTTTCTATCGCTCCTAAATAGAAAGTTTTCAGGATAGCTGGTGGAACCCTGAATTTCCTCAGCTGGCGCAGGTGGTACAGTCTTTGCCTGGCTTTTTTCACCTGTGTCTGAATGTGAGCAGTTCAGGTCAGGTCCTCAGAGATGTTTATGCCCAGGTACTTGAAGCTGCTCACTCTTTCTACTGGTGACCCACTGATCATGAGAGGGGAGTATGTCCGTTGCTGTCTCTTCCTGAAGTCCACAATCATTTCTTTGGTCTTGCCGACATTCAGAGAGAGACAGTTGTCCTGGCACCATGATGTTAGATGCTCCACCTCGTCCAAGTATGCCGTCTCATTGTTGTTGGAAATGAGGCCCAGGACAACAGTATCATCAGCAAATTTGATGATAGAGGTGGAGCTGTGTGTGGACAAACAATCATGTGTGTAGAGAGAGTAGAGCAGGGGACTCAGGACACAGCCCTGTGGAGCTCCCACACTCAGGGTGATGGAGGTGGAGGTGGACTGGCCTATTCTCACCACCTGAGGCCTGCCAGTGAGGAAGTCCTCAATCCAGTGGCAGAGAGAAGGATTCAGGCCGAGATCCAGGAGTTTGGCGGTTAGCTTAATGGGAACTATGGTGTTAAAGGCTGAGCTATAGTCAATAAATAGCAGCCTTACGTAGTTCCCACTTTTGCTGTCAATGTGAGTGAGGGAGGAGTGGAGGACATGAGAGATGGCATCTTCAGTCGATCTATTGGGATGATAGGCAAACTGAAGAGGGTCCAAAGTGTCAGGAATGAAGGAGCAAATGGTGTTTTTAATGAGTCTCTCAAAGACCTTCATGACAATAGACGTGAGAGCCACTGGACGATAGTCATTTAGGCAAGAGGGTTTACTGTTCTTAGGGACAGGGATGATGGTGGATTTTCTGAAGGAGGTGGGGACCACAGATGTAGCGAGGGACTCATTAAAGATAGGTGTAAACAACCCGGCGAGCTGATCAGCACAGGACCGCAGAACACGGCCTGAAATATCATCTGGCCCGGCAGCTTTCCTGACGTCCACACGCTTGAGTGCCCTCCGAACTTCATCCTCCGAGACAGAGATCACGTGGTTGTTGCTGCTCTGAGTAATTCCCTCTGACGCGCCACTTGGCGGAGTCGCGCTGCCGCGATTACAATCAAAGCGAGCGCAGAAAGAGTTTAACTCATTCACAAGCGACGGATCAGCGCTCACCTCTGCAGAGGAATTAGATCCAAAAGAACAGATGGACCTCAGACCCTGCCACATGCGCCGGGAGTCGTTGAGTTGGAAATGAGACTCCACTCGATCCCTATAACGGAGCTTTGCGGCTTTAACTGCACGCCGCAGAGCATAGCATAGTGGATGAATTGTCCACCCACGGTTTCTGATTTGAGAAGGACGTTATTGTTATTGTTTGCGTGGCTTGCTCTGTAAGCGTGTTGATGAAGCAAAGCGCCACATCCGTGAACTTGCTTACGTCAGCTGAGCTCGCTTGGAACATGTCCCAGTCAACATCATCCAGAGCTGCCTGTAGCGCAGTCTCTGAGTGGGGTGACCAACGTTTAACTTCCCGCCTCACTGGGGGTTCCTGAATGAGCCTTTGTTTGTATTCAGGTGTGAGGAAAATGGCGGTGTGATCCGATTTGCTGAAAGCTGGAAGTGACCGTGCTTTATAGGCATTCTTAAACGGAGAGTAGCAATGATCCAGTGTGTTTGCTCCTCGTGTAGGACAGGAGACGTGCTGGTGAAGGTTTGGCAAGACTTTCTTTAGGTTTGCTTTGTTAAAATCGCCCTCGACGATGAACGCAGCATTGGGGTGTTTGTTTATGACGCCGCTGGCAACATCATGAAGGCCAGATAAAGCAAGCCCTGTGTCTGCCTGTGGTGTAATGTAAATAGCGGTCGCGACGACCGCAGAAAGATAGAATGGGCGGCAAATGATTATTAAATGTTCCAGATGAGGCGAGCAGGACCGTGAGAGAATGGTGATGTTCCTGGGGTCGCACCATTTCTTGTTGCTCATGAAGCATACTCCACCGCCTTTGGCTGATTTACCGGCCTCGGCTGTTTTGTCCATCCGAAAAACAGAGAAGTTCTCTGACGGCATCACAGCTGTTTCCGGGACCGCGGGCGTGAGCCATGTTTCGGACAAACAAAAGATGTTACGGTCTCTCATGTCCCGTTGAAAACTTATCCTGGCTCTAAGATCGTCCATCTTATTCTCCAAGGATTGAACATTTGTGAGCAGAATGCTCGGGAGAGGAGGGCTGAATGCCCTTTTCCTCAGTCTGTTGTGGATCCCCGCGTGTTTCCCACAGTGTTTCTTGATTCTTCGCCATTGACTCGTCTGGCCATTGTTCAACTCGGCGTTCTGAAGAATCTCAGATGGCCACAGAGGATCGGCGAAAGTGTCCTGAAACAGTCCAGTGTAGAGGTAACCAATGTCCAAAAGAGTTTTGATGTCATAGCAGATCACTGCAGTTGATAAGTTTGTAAAAATTGAGAGCAAAAGAAAGTAAAATAGTAAATAAAAGCACAGTCTTCGCGGCGTGACCTGAACGGCGACCGAACACGGCGGAGCCATTTTGAAAAAACAAGACCCTGCAAGACCCTGCAAAACCCACTCAGAGTGACTATTGGATAACGCTGGGAAAGCGTGCCCATCTTGGAAGATGGAACACTGCAGAGCCACATCCTTCAAGTGAAGGAGAGGTGGCGGATTACACATAAGGACTAACCTAGCAGGGTAGTACAACATATGGCAGTCTCTGGGTGGTTCCAACCTGAACCCAGGGGGGGAAAGAACATCTCCAGAGACAACAGAGCGGGCTCTGTCAAGGGAAAGACATGGGGCTACCCAAGTAAGGTAGCTGGTACCATGGAGAATATACATATGGGGTTGCCGTGGGAACCGCTACATATGGATACCCAGCCTACACGCACGTTCCACAAACAGACGGCCGCAACGTCTGACACCAAAGGGGTGATGGAGGAGCTCGACAGGGTTAGCCATTTCTGGGGAACACAACTGGAGACAATAGACGCATGTATCCGGCCCAGGGGTGGGAATGGCACCTCACTGCAAGCTGACACTAGAACGGGCACTTAGCGCTACTGGCCACTGGGGGCGAGTACACAGGAAGATACCAGCTCTACACAGAGGCTATAGAATCTAGCGAACGTGTTAGGTGTCGCCCAGCCCGCAGCTCTACATATATCTGTCAGCGAGGCACCTTGAGCCAGCACCCAGGAGGAAGCTATACTCCTTGTTGAGTGTGCTCGCAACCCGAACGGGCAAGGCATGTCTTGGGACTGGTATGCCAAGAGAATAGCATCCACTATCTAGTGGGCTAACCTCTGCTTGGAGACAGCCTTTCCCTTCTGCTGGCCTCCGTAACAGATGAAGAGCAGTTCTGAGGTCCTAAGCTTTGAGTTTGGTCCACGTAGGCACGAAGAGCATGGATGGGACAGAGCAAAGCTAGGGCTGGGTCTGCCTCCTCCGAAGGCAGCGCTTGCAGGTTCACCAACTGATCTCAGAAAGGAGCGGTGGGAACATTGGGCACGTATCCGGGCCGGGGTCTCAGGACGACGTGTGAGTTACTTGGCCCGGATTCTAGGCACGATTCGCTGACCGAAAGTGTGTGCAGGTCCCCTACCCTCTTGATGGAGGTCAATGCAACCAAGAGTACTGTCTTCATGGACAGGATCTTTAACTCAATGGACTGCAAAGGCGGCTCAAAGGGAGGGGTCTGGAGTGCTCTGACCAGAGCTAAGTCCCAAGAGGGTACCGAGTTTGGACAAGCAGGGTTTAGCCTCCTCGCATCCCTGAGGGACCTGACGATTAGGTCGTGCTTCCCTAAGGACTTACCGTCAACTGCGTCGTGATACGCCGCTATTGCTGCGACGTACACTTTGACGGTGGAAGGAGACAGCTTTCGCTCCAACCCGTCTTGCAGAAAGGAGAGCACGACACTAACCGAACACCTTCGGGGGTCTTTGCGGCGAGAAGAACACCACTCAACGAACAGGTTCCACTTCAAAGCATAGAGGTGCCTCATAGAGGGGACTCTAGCGGAAGTGATGGTGTCTACCACCTCCTGTGGTAGGCCACCTAGAACCTCCGCATCCCGTCCAGGGACCAGACATGGAGTTTCCAGAGGTCTGGACACGGGTGCCATAGTGTGCCCCATCCCTGAGAAAGTAGGTCCTTCCTCAGAGGAATGGGCCAGGGAGGTGCTGTCGCGAGGAGAGTTAGTTCGGAGAACCAGGTCCAGTTGGGCCAGTAGGGCGCAACTAACAAGACCTGCTCCTCGTCCTCCCTGACTTTGCACAGAGTCTGTGCGAGAAGGCTCACTGGGGGAAACGCATACTTGTGCAGGTCCTGGGGCCAGCTGTGCGCCAGTGCATCCGTGCCAAGGGTTCCCCCGGTCAGGGAGTAATACAACTGGCAATGGGTCGACTCTGGAGAGGCAAACAGGTCTACCGGTGCGGCTCCGAAGAGGTCCCATATCAGCTGGACCACCTGGGGATGGAGTCGCCACTCTCCCGGAGCAAGATGTACTGCCAGTAACTCTAGGCAATTGATATGCCAATGCAGTTGGGGCCCCGTCCACAGACCCGAAACTGCATGCCTGTTGTACGTGGCCCCCCAGCCGGTGGATGAGGCATCCGTGAAGACCACAGCATGCCTGGACACCTGTTCTAGGGACACTCCTGCCCATAGAAACGAAGGGTCCAATCACGGGCTGAAGGTTTGGTGGCAGTAAGGAGTAACTGGGACCCGGTACTTGCCGCTCTGCCACGCCCATCTCGGGACTCGGCTGTGAAACCAGTGCTGAAGCGGTCTCATATGCAGCAATCCGAGCAGCATTACCGCGGCTGCAGATGCCATATGCCCCAGGAGCCTCTGAAAGATCTTCAGTGGGACCGCTGTCCTGCCTTTGAACGTATTCAAGCAGTTCAGTACTGATCGGACTCGCTCCTCTGTGAGGCGTGCAGTCTGATTGACCGAATTCAGCTCCATACCGAGATAAGAGATCCTCTGTGTGGGACAGAGTTTGCTCTTGTCTTGGTTGACCCGAAGGCCCAACAGGCTGAGGTGAATTCGAACGCCGCATTCTCTGAGCGGAACAATGGCTGCCTCCACGACTTTCGTGAAGACGCGAGGTGACAGGGACAGCCTGAAGGGCAGGACTTTGTACTGATATGCCCTCTCCTCAAAACGTAAAGCATAGGAATGGTCTGTGTCTCAGGAGTATGGAGACATGAAAGTACACGTCCTTCAGGTCGATCACTGCAAACCAATCTCGGGGATGGATGCATTCGAAAATACGTTTCTGCGTCAACATTCTGAATGGGAGCTCACGCAGGGCCCGATTCAGGACATGCAGGTCCAAGATTCGTTTTAACCCACACCCTTTCTTGGGTACAATGAAGTAAGGGCTGTAGAACCCTGACTTCATATCGGCTGGAGGAACCGGCTCGATCGCGTCTTTCGCCAAGCAGCAATTGACATCTGTCCTCTGCCAGAGCCCCAAATGAAACGCTAGGTTCCCATTTCTTTTTTTTTAAGAACCAGCAATCCCATCTGTAAGCTACTAGCAGGCATGTGAGACAGTGAGCGTGGCCATCAGATCGGCACACGGCGCGCTAAACGCTCAAGCCTTTATGAGAAAGGGAAGACGAACAACGCGCCGACGCGGTCATGTTCTCATGAGAGAATGTTAACCATCCACCAACACAGTCTCAGCATGCTTGTGATGCGATAGAGGAGTGGGGCCCCGAGGGGATGTACCCGGCGGGGAAACCCCACTGTAACCCTCAGGTCACCTGTGACAACCCGCACCGTCAGCCGGCCACTCGACGGCACAAGGTAAGACGTACTGCGCGCCGACGAGATCACACTCTCCTGAGAGAGTATGAATCACCCACGAACGCAACCTCACATGTTTATGTGCGAGAGAGATTGTGGCCGTCAAATGAGGACAGGAAACAACCACATCCAGAAACACATGGTTTGAATGACGTCTTGAAAAAGACGCAGGGTCAAACCGTGTTGCTCTTTTAGAAGGAAATGCTCTTTAGAAGTGCTGAAGCACTCAGGAGATGGCCGCTGCTCACAGCAGTCCGATTGCAAGACTGCGTGTGAGCACTCAAAGAACGGAAACGCCCAGCCAACCAACACAGAGACAAGTGTAATGTATGTTGCAGCGGCCACTTGCTGACTCACGCCGTCACACCAGCACCCAGGTAAGAGAGCGATCCTCCTCGAGACTCGTCTAAACACTCTTCGTAGAAACAGCTTGATACAGCAAACCGCTCAGCCCGGTTAAAAGCGATATGTGGTACTTCCACTTCCGTGTTTATACCCACGCTGTGGGGCAGTGCGTGGAATGCGTGAACCGCATGCCAATGTCCATTGGCTCGTTTTTAATCACTCGAAATAGATTGGTCTCTGAAAACAGATCCCAATTCGTCGGTCAGTTCCGACGTACGTCGAACGTGACCGACTGAAAGGGAACAGCTTTTATGAAATGAACAACTAAACACTAAATTAACATCTGCAGAGAATACAGACGCAAATCCTTGACCATCAAATTTGTGATATAGCAACTATCAATACAACCGAGCATTGGAAATGTGTAATAAGGTTTCTCATGTTTGTCGTGTTTCAAAAATATTTTAGTTTAGTTTGACAAAACTTGCATATAGTGTGGCTCTTGTCCAGGTCATTTTCCCCTTAAACTTCATAGAAGCGAAGTGCTTCCATATGCTAAGCTTTTAATGCAGAGGGTGCTGGTGGGATTTCTCACTCAGCCTTCATGCGCTCTCTGTCATGTGCACGCCACAGACGGTCCATGCGCTGCGCTTCCCGTGCTTCAGAGTTGCGCCTTTTGCATTCTGTCAACATTATGTTATCAACATTTAGAATTTTTTTTTTTTTTACATTTGTGAATCGATTCAGAATTGTCCACGTCCGCATCGCGATGCATCTACGTATCACATTCCCCCACCCCTACCGAATAGGGCGTATGTCTTTCTTCAGTTACCTGTTTCCTTTGTTCTATTTTCCCACCAGTTTCATCACCATTTGTAGGGGGTGTTCCAATCCAAAATGAACAACTGTATCCCTTTATGAAGGGCCCTTCCACAAGTCTGTTGGCAAAGGGAACAGGGGTGCTTCTCAATATCCCTCCTCGTTTCCTCGCTCCTCCGTCCTCCATCCTATGACCCAGAAACAGGCCGAGCTCAGCCATCTTGTAGGACATCTCAATTCTCTAATTGCACCATGAGGAGGCGAGGATCAAGGATTGAGGAGGCTTCCTAAGGAGTCATGAGCGAGGATACACAGGTGTATCCTTTGCGGAAGTGTTTTATCGACTAAACATGACATACGCATTAATTCTCCTCCATCTTGCCACAGTTTATTCATTATTATTATTATGTTTATGTACAAGACACAAATGTATGTCAAATAACAACAACTGACAGTTGCAGAATTATATCAAAGCACAAGAAAATGAAAGAAACAAACTAATACTATACAACAAAGAGAGAGAATAATTTGTTGTTAATAATAACTTATAATATTAAATAAAATATGGACAAATGTGGTATTTTGTGGAGGTTGAAACTATTACAATATAAATAGTTATCTCTATTGTTCAAGATTCCCTGCAAACTAAATCCAGCAGTACAGAATCATCATTAATTGACAACGCTTTGAAGGGACGCTACATTGAGAGAGGATATATAATTTCACTTGATTCAATTTCTCCATCCTCACATCTTTTCCTTGCTTCCTTCCTTCGCATCCTGAAGGGGTGGAGATAAGACGCGAGGAAAGGAAGCTAGGAAAGGAAACAAGGATACACAAATAAGAATTGAGAAGCACCTCAGGCGATGGTCACTTCAAGGAAGTAATTTAAATGTTTATGGTCATGTGACCCAGGGTGAATTTTAAATTAGATATGTCAGAACGCGTTTGAAGGTTAACGTAACCAGAATAATTCAAGTTGTTTTGTTTTGTTGTAATATATAGACTTAAGTTTAAAAAAGTTTCATAGGTAAGAAATGTCTTTAATATTTAAGACACACACACACACACACACACACACACACACACACACACACACACACACACACACACAGTTTTATGGGGACATTCCATAGGGGTAATGGTTTTTATACTGTACAAACTGCATTTACTATCCCCTTACACTAACCCTACCCCTAAACCTACCCATCACACACACACACACACACACACACACACACACACACACACACACACACACACACACACACACACACACACACACACAGCCCCTACCCCTAAACCTACCCATCACAGGAAACATTCTGCAATTTTACATTTTCAAAAAACATCACTTAGTGTGATTAAAAACACCATTTGCGCCTTCATTCCTAACACTTTGGACCCTCTTCAGTTTGCCTATCGTCCCAATAGATCGACTGAAGATGCTATCTCTCATGTCCTCCACTCCTCCCTCACTCACATCGACAGCAAAAGTGGGAACTACGTAAGGCTGCTATTTATTGACTATAGCTCAGCCAAACTCCTGGATCTCGGCCTGAATCCTTCTCTCTGCCACTAGATTGAAGACTTCTTCACTGGCAGACCTCAAGTGGTGAGAATAGGCCAGTTCACCTCCACCTCCATCACCCTGAGTGTGGGAGCTCCACAGGGCTGTGTCCTGAGTCCCCTGCTCTACTCTCTCTACACATGACTGTTTGTCCACACACAGCTCCACCTCTATCATCAAATTTGCTGATGATACTGTTGTCCTGGGCCTCATTTCCAACAACAATGAGACGGCATACTTGGACGAGGTGGAGCATCTAACATCATGGTGCCAGGACAACTGTCTCTCTCTGAATGTTGACAAGACCAAAGAAATGATTGTGGACTTCAGGAAGAGACAGCAACGGACATCTCCCCCTCATGATCAGCGGGTCACCAGTAGAGAGAGTAAGCAGCTTCAAGTATCTGGGTGTAAACATCTCCGAGGACCTGACCTGGACTGCTCACATTCAGACACAGGTGAAAAAGCCAGGCAAAGACTGTACCACCTGCGCCAGCTGAGGAAATTCAGGGTTTCACCAGCTATCCTGAAAACTTTCTATTTAGGGGCGATAGAAAGTATATTAACTCAGTGCATCACAGCGTGGTATGGGAACAGCACCAGTCATGACTGCAAAGCCCTGCAAAGAGTCGTGCGCTTATCCGAGTGTATCTCAGGGTCAGCTTTTTCCGTCTCTGCAGGACGCCTACACCAAACGCTGCAAAGGTAGAGCTACTAAGATCATCAAGGACTCTGATCACCCTGCAAACCCTCATTTCACGCTGCTGCCATCTGGTAAGCGCTTCCGAAGCCTGATGGCCAAAACTGAGAGACTCAGGAGGAGCTTCTTCCCCCAGGCCATCAGACTATATATATATATATATATATATATATATATATATATATATATATATATATATATATATATATATATATATATATATATAGTACTTTTTTTATTCTATTTCTATTATAATTTCCCCTTGTGTTTTTAACTGTGAATTTTGCACTGTCCATGGAGCGGACCTGTTTACATTTCACTGCCGGTTGTATATTTTGTATATAACTGTGTATGTGACAAATAAAACTCTTGAATCTTGAATCTTGAATCTTGCATTATAAGATGTTTCCTCATGGGGACCAAAAAATGTCATTTTGTCCCCATTAGGTAGGGTTTACCAGGCCCCACACACACACACACACACACACACACACACAAACCATATTTTAAAAACATCATTATATATGTACATTTATTTGTATTAGCATATATTAACAGCAATAAGAAGATATTCCTGTTGCCGCTGCCTAGCTTTGTTGTTGCAACATTCCACGTGAAGCTAATGAGGAAATGGCGTGGTCTTTCAAGTGTTTCCAAACGGCTTCATTATGACACACAAGTGCCCTGGACCCTCCAAAGTCTGCACTACATGGGCTCTGCTCTTCGGAGTGAGTAAGGCATAGGGATGCTCATTTCCAATTGGAATTCGCCCCATGTGCATTTAAGTTCCTCATTTCCTTTCATTCCTGGTCCAGTATTGTTTGTTCATGGTATGCTGTTTTGTTTGTTCATCATTTGTTGGAAATTAGTTTGTTTTATTTAATAAAAATATTGTTATTGAAACCTTTTTGAAGTGGAAAAAATAAAGCGTCGTGGGGAGGATGGTAAGCAGGACCAATACTTACAACAGGGCTGCCAACTCTCAGGCATTCAGAAACACTGACCTCACGCTCTCATGCCACATCCATTTTGTCATGCAGTGAAAACAAAGTCAGCGTGGGTGTTTCTGCAACTACAGGCACTTTTAAGTCCCAGTTGTGAAATTAAAATTTGCAACAATTTAAAAAAATGTTTTTACAATTTTTAGTGGGTTGTATCTGCATTGTGAACAAGTTGGCTAGTTAATTCAGGGTAATTTTGACATTTTTACTGTATAGTGATTTGTCCTATGAGGGATAATGGTGGGATTTAAGTCCTCTCAGATTATTTTAAGTAGCGGAGTGAAGTTTAGGTTAAATAATTCAGATAAATGAGGGGACGTGTATTCATAAATCCTGATTTGGTTTGTTTATTGGTAAAATAGTATTTGGACCAGTTTATAGTGTAGTCTGATATTTTCGATTTCAAGATTTCAAGATTTCAAGAATAAAATAATTGAAGTAGACTGTGCAGTGAGTAAACTGTAGACTTATAAATATGTGGTTAACAAATGTATAAAGAGTATAATGTGCAAACAGGTTTATAACAGGTTGTTACACAGTAACAACGAGAACAGAAAGTGCAGTGCAATGTCAGTATGTCGATGTTTATCCAGAAGTGAAGTCACGTGACGTTAAGTTCAGGAGTCTGATGGCCTGGGGGAAGAAGCTTCTCCTGAGTCTCTCAGTTTTGGCCATCAGGCTTCGGAAGCGCTTACCAGATGGCAGCAGCGTGAAATGAGGGTTTGCAGGGTGATTAGAGTCCTTGATGATCTTGGTAGCTCTACCTTTGCAGCGTTTGGTGTAGACGCCCTGCAGAGACGCGGGAGAGCTGACCCTGAGATACGCTCGGATAAGCGCATCGACTCTTTGCAGGGCTTTTGCGGTCATGACTGGTGCTGTTCCCATACCACGCTGTGATGCACTGAGTTAAAACACTTTCTATCGCCCCTAAATAGAAAGTTTTCAGGATAGCTGGTGAAACCCTGAATTTCCTCAGCTGGCGCAGGTGGTACAGTCTTTGCCTGGCTTTTTCACCTGTGTCTGAATGTGAGCAGTCCAGGTCAGGTCCTCGGAGATGTTTACACCCAGGTACTTGAAGCTGCTCACTCTCTCTACTGGTGACCCGCTGATCATGAGGGGGAGTATATGTACGTTGCTGTCTCTTCCTGAAGTCCACAATCATTTCTTTGGTCTTGCCAACATTCAGAGAGAGACAGTTGTCCTGGCACCATGATGTTAGATGCTCCACCTCGTCCAAGTATGCCGTCTCATTGTTGTTGGAAATGAGGCCCAGGACAACAGTATCATCAGCAAATTTGATGATAGAGGTGGAGCTGTGTGTGGACAAACAGTCATGCGTGTAGAGAGAGTAGAGCAGGGGACTCAGGACACAGCCCTGTGGAGCACCCACACTCAGGGTGATGGAGGAGGGAGGTGGACTGGCCTATTCTCACCACCTGAGGCCTGCCAGTGAGGAAGTCCTCAATCCAGTGGCAGAGAGAAGGATTCAGGCCGAGATCCAGGAGTTTGGAGGTTAGCTTGGTAGGAACTATGGTGTTAAAGGCTGGGCTATAGTCAATAAATAGCAGCCTTACGTAGTTCCCCTTTTTGCTGTCGATGTGAGTGAGGAGGAGTGGAGGACATGAGAGATGGCATCTTCAGTCGATCTATTGGGACGATAGGCAAACTGAAGAGGGTCCAAAGTGCCAGGGAATGAAGGCAAATGGTGTTTTTAATGAGTCTCAAAGACCTTCATGACTATAGGCGTGAGAGCCACTGGGCGATAGTCATTTAGGCAAGAGGGTTTACTGTTCTTGGGACAGGATGATGGTGGATTTTTTGAGAGGGTGGATTTCAGATGTGAG
>JAGHMJ010003956.1:0-12586 GCA_018749465.1 Paracanthobrama guichenoti
GTATACTTAACATTATTAAAATATACTTTAAGTAAAACCTTTGACTAATACAAAGTGCACTTTTAAAAAGTGTGTACACCAACAAGTAGTGTCTCTTTTTAAACACACTTAAGTGGCATTTTATTTCATTAATATTATATTATCTGTAAGTACAGTTTTATACAAAATATATATACTTTTAAGATTTGAAGTACACTACAAGTGCACATTCAATACAATTAAGCGCACTTCTTCTTGGTAAGGAATCTTACATTTATTTGTGCTTTAGAAGTTCTTTTTAGAATATTATTCTAATATCTCAGTCAAACTGTCCTGGAATCAAGTGTGAGACGAGAGTCGGTCTCTTCTGAGATGGCAGTTAGCAAGCTTCTTCAGGAGAGGCTGCCTGTGCCTATAAACACTGTGTGAATGTCTGGATGCAGTGAGAGTTGTGTGGAGAGATGACATGACGTGTGTGACAGGAAGATGCTCACCGTCGGCGGTCTCCAGGACGCTGGTGTGTGTGTATCCGCGTGGAAGCCCTCGCACTGACGCCACCTGCGGACGCTCCGCATGCACCGAGCGCTCCGACAGGCCTGTCACGTCCGGCGGCGCACTGTGGTTGTCTGTCATGAGGTGCCAAAGGTCAAAGGGGAGTGGAGGTCAAAATACAGAAATGCATGGTGGAGTGTTCAGTGATCAAACCCATGATGAATTATAATATCGTTCATATATTTAAGAAGCTGTGCAGGACGTGGGGTGGCGTGGAATGGGATTACAGCACTATAAATACATGTCTAAAAAGTATGTACTTTCCTATGTTCAACAAAACATACTTTTAGCGTGAACTGATCAGACCTGCCCGCCATGACATCTCAAAATTCCACATGTATAAAACATCAAATATGATCTGATGAGCTGTGTTTAAGTTGCTTTACACATGACTACTTTATCGGTCATCTCTCTTCCTAATTCCGTGTGGTGTTTACTGTCCATCTTATTCTAAATAAGAGCTTTATACTAAATATATAAGTGAATTTCCACACTATTAACCAACAAGCAGCTGTTTAGCGTGTAATCTTGGCTCCTGCAGCTGGGTCTGTCAGAACAGAGGATGCACAGAGCGACTCTGACACTGTGTGAAATCTGAGGTTATTTACAGGCAGCGCCCAGGGCCGCTTCATGATACCAGCCTTCAAGGGCAGAGAGGCAGAACAACAGGGAGCAAGAAAGAGGAGGAGACCAGAGAAAAGAGAGGAGACATAGTGGGAATGCAAATGTTCAGTTGTGATATTACTCACTCTCATGCCATTCAAAACTTACATGACTAAGATGTTTCAGTCTGCTCTTGGTCATACATTGAAAGCAAACAGTGACTAGAGGATGTCTTAAAAAGCGCCATATAAATAATCCATATGAGGCACAATCATGAATGAGGTTTCTCACACAAAACAGTTTGACTTCAGAAGACGTCACTGTAAAATCTGTTACATTTACAGTAAAAAGAAAAGTCTGGCAGGTGGGGGGGGGATTTATGTCATTGACTGAAATAATGGTAAAATACCAAATTACTCAAAACTTAATATAATATAATATAATATACTGAAATACAGGTGGTAAAGAGACAGTCGTCACGATTCGCCAGTGTTTTGTGACTTTTATTGAGTGTCTGTTTGTAGTTCAGAAGATGTGTCCATGTGTTAGTCGTTGTAGAGTCACGTTTGTGTTTGCTTTGTTTCTCTCTTGTATGGGTTGACAATACCGTGACGACAATAAATCAAAGTTCAGGTAAATACTAATATAGGTAATATACAGTAAAATAATGTAAAAAATGTTTAACAGCATATGATGTAGCATGTACATGACTGATATAAAAAAACAACAACTATTATTCAAATGAAGTGTCTCACAGGGAATTATGGGAATGTTATACTTACAGCAGTTTTAAGAAGACTTATTCACAAAAACTGTACATTTAACCCTCTGATGCTGCTCGTGTGTGTCACAGTTATGTTCTGTTTTGTTCCATGGACTTCCGGATTTCATTTGTCACACGATTCTTTGTTCTGTTTCCCGCCACTCATCTGTTTCCATGGTAACCTTCATCATTAGTTAATTCTATGTCAGCTGTGTCTTGTCAATGATCTCGTTTGTGTTCCCTATTTAGTTCTCCCTTTTCTCCCAGTCTGTGTCTGATCTCCATCGTGTATAGTCTGTTATTGTAAGTGTGTTGCTCACCTGAGAACCTTCATCATTAAATTCTCCTTTGATGTTGTATCTGCCTGTCTTCATCTTCCTGCCTGCAACACCCGTGACAGTGTGATAGCCAAAAATGACCAGTTTACCAATTATTATTATTTCAATTAAATGTATGCACTATATTTGGGTGCAACAATGTTTATATTTAATATTTTGGAACTTTAGAGGATTTTATGGTACTAAATTATATTTATGCAATAGTTATAATCCATTTATTCACATTTTGAGCATTGACCTGAAAATTTAATTAAACTGATAAATCATGAATGTTTTGGAGCACAGACTCCAATGAGAATAAAAGTTTAAAATGGTGAACTTAAAAAAAGTTTGTTTATTGTTAAATTCACAAAAATACTATTTTAAATTTTTAATGAAATATATATTTTCCAAAACATGCTTTACTATGAAACTGCAATAAAATCAAAGCCATAAATCTAAACAAGTTTATAACCATACACTGTTTGTTCGTCGGCCAGAGGAGAACGGGCACCCCGACTGAGCCTGGTTTCTCCCAAGGTTTTTTTCTCCATTCTGACCCTGAAGGAGTTTTGGTTCCTTGCCACCGTTGCCTCTGGCTTTTGGCTTGCTCAGTTGGGGACACCTAAATTTCATCTATATTACCGATCTGCCCGCATTGACACTATATGATACTTGAAATTAGCTGGATAACATCACCGTTTCACCAGAGCGGCTGTACAGCCGAATCAAATTCTGTTGCATTATTTTCCTGTTGACACTGTGAAGCTGCTTTGAAACAACTGGACTAAAAAGATATAGATATATATAAAAAAAGATATATATAAATAAAGGTGATTTGATTTGTTTTGTTCCAAATTTGAGGTTGATATCTCAAGAAATGAGCTTTCAGTCAGATTTTGTTTGTGTGCAGTACCAAACGCTTCCACTAGATGAAATTGGTCTCCAATGTGCTCATTTTTGACCACGAACAATACAAGTGTGACTATTTTTAACTTTTAACCTTGTTGAATCATGTCCATTAATGTTTTTGTTTTGTGTTCACACAGAAAGTGCCAAAAGCTCCAAGTAAAAAAATGGACAGAAATGATGGAACAGCACCAGAGGGTTAACAGTATTATACTGTAATATGACATGAAATGTAAGGTTACATCTATTACAGTATGTCCCCATATATAGTATGAGAACTTATAGTTAACCAATTAACAGGTGTTTACTGCATCATTTATACAGTCTTTTACCATTAAAATAATCTTTTTTACAGTGTTGGGTTAAAGTATAAACAAAAGTTGTGTGGATTTTGTCTGGCTTGTATCTCATTTACTTTCACTGTAAATGACACAGCAGCAGAAACATCTCTATTTGTGCTGAACTAAAGAATCACCATCATGTTTTTTTCAACGATATGAGAGCGAGTATTGCAGGAAATATTCCTTTATTAACAGTGAAGCAGCACTGGAAACTGCTCAGTTTGCATGTCAAACTAACAAGGCCAGCGCTGGCTTTATCTGCACAGATTGGCTTCAGGACCCTAAAGATATGCCAGCACAGCGGAAACAGTTCAAAAGCAGCATGCACCATGCAAACATGCAGCCAGAACATCCACAACAGAGATTTTATCAGCAGCAGAGCAGTAATGTGTGTGTAAGCATGTCACGCTATTGAGATGAATGTTAGTTTTTAAGGCACTGAGCTGTAACAGCAGAAGATTTTGACTGAGGAATAAGACAGGGTTGTACTTTTATAGTGCTGTTTTGTCATTTTGGCTTGACAGACCCAGTCTCTATTGACTTTTGTGTTCATGCAGGTTCAGAACGGCATGAGTGTGAGTAGATAAATGACAGGATTTTCATTATGTGGACTATTCCTTTCAGCAGCACCTAAAACCTCATCCTGGTGTGTCAGCAGTGTTCAGAAGACACATCAGGCTACAGCATCTTAACAGAGAGCGCTCGAGGATACTGACCCAGCTGTGTGTGAGCCATGAGATCGGCCAACACGGTCGCCGCTGACGCAGAGGTGGTGTTGGTGGCGTGGTGGGCTCTTCCTCCGGGGTGGGATGAGGTGGAGGATGCGGACGATGAGGTGGACGAGCCCTGGATGACTCTGTTGAACCAGTGCTCCACGCTCGGGTGCGCCTGGTACGGAGACGAGGAGGCGATCCGTCCCTGCCGGCGCAGCGAGCCCTCGTCTTCTGACGCCGAGGAGGTGTCTGTGAGAGCAAGAGCAGCAGCTTAACATATCTTACTAACACCATTAAACATGTCCTGTCATTGGCACTTGCGCTTTACTCATCACAAACTTCCCTTTTCCTCATCAGTTTTGCTCAGTGTCTTTTAATCGACTCATTTATGCAGATTTTTAAGTCAGTTCTGCTAAATTTTCTAACCTGATCCGTCTTCATTTTGAACAATATATTAATTGTTTTATCATTTCACAGCTAACAATCTTAGGCCTGGTTCCACAGACAGGGCTTAGATTAAGCCAGGATTAGGCCTTAGTTCAATTAAGACATTTTTTTTTTTTTTAAATATGCCCTAGAAAAAAACATTACTGGTGTGCATCTTGACACAAAACACTGGGACTGACACATTTTAAGACATGCTTTCAGTTAAAACAGCTCAAACATGCATTTTAGTCTGGGATTATTTTAAGCCTTGTCTGTGAAACCGAGGCTAGGTTTTTGCTAAAGTGTTTCATACATCTCTTTAATTTAAAATCAACTTTATTTGATATTTTGTCATCTAATGTAACGAAATGCCCTACATTCTTAAGTGTGAATTTTAGGCTTGCTGTGATAGTCAGTGTTTCCGGTGTTCAGATGCAACTCCAGTTATATCACTTGCCCACAACGAGAGTCACAGCACAAACACAGGAGTCAGATCTCATTCATCACGAGAGCGAAGAGCTGACAGACGAGATGATCGCAGAAGATTTGGTTTCAAAGTGAAATGTAAAGGCGCCTATTTAAGTGAGTTTGTCATTGTGCTGTTTTTCATTAAGAATAATAGGCTAATGAACCCACCATTCAAGCAACCCACACCCGAATTGGCACTAATTCTAAACCGAAACTAAAATGAGCACGGCTGCACGGGCATTCATTCACGGTGCGTGTCCACTGGCGCGCTTTCAGTTCATGCCTATGGAAGCTCAACTTCCACTGGAATTCATTGAAAACACACGCTCTGCTCCGCACAGTTATGAATGCCCGTGCGGCCGAGTGCATTTTACTTTCGGTTTAGAATTAGTGATTTAAAAGCCCCTGCAGGAGATATCGGTAAAACCGGTGTTGTCACACGTCAATTAACCGGTGGGAAAATTTCCTCACCATTATATCCCTAGTGCATTTACACGAAAAGGTACTAAAGACAGAAAGTTTTTTTCTTTTGCATTTTCCGTGTATAGACCACAACGCTGTCAAAACATTCCCCATTCACACAGATATGTGAAAACGCTGTATTCAGCTGCCAGGCCAGTAGATGGCGAAGTCAATGTGTAAAGAAACACACGCGCCTATAGATTGAACACGCATGCGCATGACGTCGCCGTTTTCACAAATTCCCATTTTTGTAGTTTACATGGAGACGATAACGATCTCGTTATCAAACACAAAATGTCGTTGAACTACCAAAAAGTAGTTGAGTACGGCCCCTGAGTGTGACAATCACCCAGATACTCTTTGGGGCCACTATACCACTGTAAAATGCCCTCAAAATAAAATCTACTCAGTGCTTCCATCATGATCATCAGGAGGACTGATATATGATCGTTATGGAAGAGAAAGTAAAAGGCGTCTGATCTCAGTCCAGACCGAAATATGACTTTAATGAGATCTGCGGGGGGAAAATACATACATGTATGATGTAATGCTCATGTAGTCAGAAACGGAGCATGTGAGGCCTGCAGTTACACTAACACATGACTGCATCATTTTCCCTGTTATTAATACATTATAAATGTTACGGCACAGAAAATAACAGATGTCCGGCAATTAATGAATTAAATATGGCGTATAGCTAAACCTTCTGTACTATTTCATCATGCACACGGCGGTGTTAAAAGTGTAACAACAGTGAGAATCAAAAGAGAATCAATAATTAAGTAAACTCTAATAATCATTAACCCATTAATGATCTGCTTGCTTAGTTCATTTACTTTTTATTTCAGACGTTCTGCATAAAAACAGCTGCTAGAGAGGGCATTGCGAGGCAACCAGGGCCTTTAAAGATAAAATGATGGTATTTTTTTACAGTCCTAGTGCTTACAGTATATCTCCCTCCTCAGCAAGTCACGTGATTTGAGCTACAACAGTGTGAAATGAGTTACCAAATGACTTCTGTATTGCTTTTTAATGTTTTCATCATCAAACACACAGAAATGAACAGAGAAAAGATGGGAAAAAACGAAAGAGGAAAAGACAAAGAACAGAGAGATTGACTGACAAGAAGCCTGTAGGTGGTAGCAGATCCATTTAACATTAATTATGTAATTAATCACCCGCAGGGAGCAATTACTGTGGAGCGTGTCCAGCGAATTAGGAGACAGACACTGAGCAACAAACAGTCATGCAGAAAATGTGAAAGGCATTATCCTAATGCGTCTCTGATGATGGAGAACGATCTACTTCCACACACGGGTACCTGTGATTATCAGTGCAACACACGCAAAACTGAACTTTACAAATGAAACTGAAGTTCAGCATTTGTTGAATGATGATGATAATGCTGATTTAGAGAACATATACATGGAGCTGAAACAATTGTGCTGATCAGAATACATCAGTCAGTTCACTCTTGAAAGGAATGCATGTTTAATGATCTATAAAGCGCCTTGTGAAAACTAGAACTATTGTAATTCTGTTCTCACTCTGTGTCCTCAGGCGCTCCGAGAGTAACCTTGACACAGATGCAGAACGAGAAACTGAGAATGACATGGAGGGAAAAGAAAGTGTCAAGAAAGACACTTAACAACTGCTGTGCTGATGATAACTGGACACCTGACCTTTAAAACAGAATGATTCTTCTAAAACTTCTCTATCAGTCGCTCCAGCAGTGAGATCAGGTTTAGAGGACAAACACGGCACAGTTTCACGGGACACAGCAGAGTCCTGAACGCCATGCAGACGCCATCACAAACGCCAGGAAAGTGGGTCAGACGGCATTTATCCAGCTGGTCAGATCCAGACAGAAGCAGAAACGAATCAGTCACAGCGCTCTGTTAGCATAGGGAAGCGGACGCTCGCAAACTCCACTGCTCTCGCAGGTCACGTGACTGATCGCAGCAGGGAATGTTTGATTATATGGACGTGCAAATGAGATTTGTGAGGGGTAGGAACGAAAGCTATGATTTTAGAGAATTTATAGCATGATTATCATTTTGAATTGTTCCTTTTTTGACCTTTATTGACCTTTTATGATGAGTTATGGTGCTTTTTGTCCTGTTTTGGAGCTTGACGGCCTGTGGACACTGCATATTTTAACATTTAGTGCCCCATGAAATCACATTTAATCTATCAATATCAAGGTTGTGTGGGTGTTTTGATGGGTAAATCTAATTAATTGAAATAATAAAAAATATACAATTTAACAACAAATTATCGAAAGTTTAACAAAAATGACATTTAAGGGCTGAAAGTTGAAATCTTTTTTTATTACACGGAACAAAATTATAAACGCAACACTTGTTTTTTCCTCCATTTTTCATGAGCTGAACTCAAAGATCTAAGATTTTTTCTGTGTACACAAAAGGCCTTTGAGAGGTTTCTCTCAAATATTGTTCACAAATCTGTGTTAGTGAGCACTTCTCCTTTGCCGAGATAATCCATACATACATATAGATGTTTTAATTCAATTTTAACAATAAAAAAATGTCTAATCAATTGAATTCATAACACATTAATAACTTGCAGTGACAAATAGCAATATATTATATTTACACTGTAAAAATTATATTTTTATAATAGTGACCTTTTGTATTGTATTTTCTTTGCAAAAAGTGTAAATAATGGTTAGATGCTATTTATGCTTTTAAATAGTGGCAGATATTATTTGCCAGCCTCGGTGTTGTTGTACATTACACGGTATGTATAGAGTGTAAATTATTATATTTATTAAAATTATTAAATGGATGGCACCTTACTGGGTCAATAAAGCCCTCCCTAAACCTATGCCAACCCTAAACGATAAACACTTTATTATTAAACACTTTATTTCCACGTTTCCACTGTTTTCTTAATTTTTATTGGAAATACATGCCTTTCCGATCTGATATGTGATGGGATGGGATGGATTCGAACTCTGGGTTGATTTGTGTCATCTTTCTGCCACATGCCTTATTCCTACACTATTGCTACTGTTGACAATCCAGCTTATTTATGATTTATTCAAATTTATTGTCAGAAATGGTAATACATGGTAATTCATTCAAAATGTTGCCAAATTCTGTGACATTCCACATTATACTGTATTACGGTAGAACTGGTATATATTCTTATTTTTATGGATTCTGGAATCATAATTAGAAGGTGCAAGTTATGTATGTAAAAACAAGCATCAATATTCTTCAAAAATGCCCTGTCCTGCAGGGCTGAAGCATAAATAAGCAAATGGCAGATTTTTCATTTTTAGGTTTCTTTCAGACCCACCTCAAGAATAAACCGAGAGGGCAGGAGGGGCATCTGACAGGCCAGATGGGTCATCAGATCATTTCTATCGGGGCAATCACACAGCTTAGCCACTTCGTGTGTGTGTGTGTGTGTGCATTACTGCGTGCATACAGGGCTCAAAAGAATTAGCGGACCATGACCAATTCCCAACAGGGAGCGACCCTGAATGTCCCCTGTTATGCTGAGCTGACCCCACCCTTGAACCTCTAATCCCGTTGACCTTTCACTGACTTCATCATTCTGATCGAAGAAGGACAGGGGAGTGTATCAGGACACCAAGACTCAGAAACTCGTTAGCGCTAAACCAACAGTGCAATAATGCAGTCCATATTGACAGACAAAGCAAAGACATTACACAAACATGAGGTGAGAGATGAGCTTATCTGACCACAGGATGTAATAATGTGCCATCATGAACAAATCATCAGATATAACGACATAAACTGTGGAAGACCAACAACATCAACACAGATGATACAAAACAAAATAACCAATAGGAATGACAAATCATGGCTTTTAATACATAGTTCAGTCATGAAACTCTTTCATCCAAGCAAATCGATCTCTATACAACCTTATGTATTTCTGTCCCTCCTCCTCCACAGCACCACTTGTCTAGATCAGCTATGCCATTTTTTTATATATTTCAGCTAATGCCAAAACTAATCTTACCTACACTCCTTTCTTGTCAATAAAATCCTGTTAAAATCTATTGTGAGAGTTGTCATGATAGCAGTTCTCCAAGACCGCAATGAGATTAACTGGAGGTCAAATAGAGGTTTCATTCTCCTGCTCCTCAGACTGATCTCCTGAGGAAAAGAAGCCAGTAATCTCACACACATTTCCTATTGAGCTCTAGAAGAGATGTTAATATTATCTCAAACTGCGCTCAGATTTGCCAAAAAACTAAATCTGTCAAAGTCAAAGATTTCAATATGAACTCAAATATTTGGCAACAAAGTTTCCCAAATCAAATGATCTGTGATTAATGCTGTACTGTTACTGTACAGTGTCAACAAGTGTCCCATTTGTGTCTATTTCTCCTAAGGAATTCAGTTAATACTTAAAAGAGTCAAAGTCACATGAGCTATGAAAAAAGATGCTGTTAATCTCTTATACCCCAAAATAAGGTACGGTCCATTTTGTATTAAAGGTTGTGTGTAAACTAAATTTGATGCTCAATATGCAGCCAGTGGTCAATAAAGCTGTTAAACATCTCCATATGCAGGCGTGTGGGAAGATGGTCTGGGAACTGAGTGGTCAGGAGCAGTTCTCTTTGTGTAAATAATGAGGCTATTATTCAGAAAACTATGCATTGTTTTCTCAAGACTCAGAAGATCAAAGCCCAGCATTGTTGCAGCATAAGGTGTGTTTTCATGCTGGGACCAACAGGGGATGCTGGTGTGTGTGTGTGTGTGTGTGTGTGTGTGTGTGTGTGTGTGTGTGTGTGTGTGTGTGTGTGTGTGTGTGTGTTTGTGTGCGCGCGCATGTTTTACCTGGAGGAGTGCATGCTTCCACTGAGGACTGCACTAGAACAGAGCGTCTCTTCGAGGGCATCGGCATCTTTCTCTCTTTATACTTCGCCAAGGCTGCTTGAACTGCTTCTGTATGAAGGTCTGCGGAGACACAAAAAACACAGAAAACTGCCATCAGACATCAGACAAATTACATTTTCAAATCCCAAATGTCTACAAGATATCACAGAACCTCATGCGGGAACCTGAATAATATTACAGTTTATTATATTATATTCTATTATTGATGTTTTTAGCCTTTCTTTTCGAAACTTTCAAAAAATGTAAGGTTGCTCTCTTGGAAAAGTACAAATACACCTCAGCTTGCCGAAGTCACTTGATTTATGTATCATTCATATTAATTTACATGCAAAAGTTAGTCAGTAATAAAACATGCAATAGTGATACTGAACCCTATGAAAGAGTGCACTTAACTGTACTGAATGTGTACGTATAGGGTGTACTTCAGATCTTAAAAATATATTTTAAAATAAATATACTTGCATATAATATTAATGAGGCCACCTATCAAGTGTCAGAAAACATTACATTCAGTTCACACTTAAGTATATTCTGTATACACTCTTTTCATAAGTATAATAAAGTGCACTTCTTTTTAGCGAGCGGCACTAGATGAAGATGAGCGTGTGTTGTGCTCGTCCCTGATGATCAGAGGCTCTATCAGAGAGATGTTCCTGCCTGATCTGAAGCGCTCATCCCTCGAGTTCGCCACCCGCGGCTTGTTCTGTTTGGAGCCGGCAGGGGCCACCTGTGACGACGTGTGGATCCTGTGATCGATCTGCAGAGATGGATCTACACCTGCACACAACAGAGACCACAACATCATCACTTCAGACGGACAAACGCATTACTTCAGTTTCCATGCTTGTCATTTCACCCATTAGCAAGCTAACTGCGGCGTAAAGCAAATGCAGAAGCGCTCAGCTCCACTGTGCAGAAGAAATTACAGTACATCGAGAATCTCCAACACCGGCGTTACAGAATAAAGGTCACTAAACTGTGCAATGAAATCCTGTAACACCTATTGAGCCCACATAAACAGACATAAGTAAATAATCTTAGGCTGAGTAATAAACCATTGACGTGACAGTACTCAATTTCAACACATTTAGATGGCAACATAAATCCTCTCATGACTTCAGACTTCTCTGCTATCCGGGTAATACAACACTTTGAGATCAATGGGTCCTTTACACCACATCTGAGCTCTCGTGGTGATCCTGTGCTGACGCAGACAGCGTAACCTTCAGAATACTTCATCAAACATGACAGACATGGGCTGAAGAGACACACAAATCTTACATCGGTTTGTTCTGCTGCGACAGCCACAGGCCATAGGAGGAGTTTACCAGACTAGAGTTTCAGCTGAGGCTTACCATTGAGAACTTACTTCAAATGGGCATATACATAAATAAATCATATAAAAAAATTATATATAATTTATTAATTACACTGTAAAATCGAATTAGTTAGACTTGCTTTAAAAAAGGGTGCAAACCGATTGCCTTAAAAACACTAAGTGAAATAGGAATAGTATGTTGTACTGACAAAAGCTTAGTTAGTATAGTTCACTTACATGAGAGTTATAGTAACTGACAGTACTTGATAACTTTGATGTTCTGTTGATGTTGTTTGATATTAAATCGTTCATGCTGCACTTGGATCCTCACTCCGCTTCATCCCTGCTCACACATTACAGAACGACCGACCACAATGAATCCAGCAGTGAGAATCATGCGTCTCCGTCAAGGAGATCGTCCTATCCATCTAAAATTTGGAAAATCTCCCATATTATTATTTTTTCAGGCCTATGTGAGCCACTCAACGCAATTATGCTGTTGCACAATCCTAACTGTACTTTAGAATTCTATATCAGTTTAGCATTGCAGCTGAGTGGTTCTGCATTTATTATGGGAGTCACAGAGGAGGAACGCGGTACTCCCCCAAACATCTTGGCCACAAGTCCAAACTCCCATCCAGCGACGTCTCCTGTCCATGTCCAGAGCCCAGTGACGTCTCCTGTCCACGTCCAGTGTCCAGCAACATCTCCTGTGCAAGACCAGCATCTAGAGATGGCTCCAGCCACTGACCAGCATCCAGAGAGTGTTCCACCAGCGTCCAGAGAGTGTTCCAGCCACTGACCAGCATCCAGAGAGTGTTCCAGCCACTGACC
>JAGHMJ010003958.1:0-130000 GCA_018749465.1 Paracanthobrama guichenoti
TGGACATCTTTTGTATATTCTGTAAATCTTTTGCGTTTCATTTCTAGAAACACAGCCTGTTGTAGCCTAGGGGTGGCCCGATCTGACAATGTGATGATCTGAAGATGTCCACAATCCTTCCAGAGTAATCATAGGGTGCTTGATCTTTTGAGTCATACGTAATAATAATAAAATACAGCAATGGCTGGCTATAGATGGCTGTGCTGACTAGTTAAAGGTGCATATAGTAACATTTTTCAGTAAATATCCAAAACCACTGGGCCAGTATTATATATTTTGCTCAGTTAGTGCCACAATATCCCAAATGTTTCCAGCTATTTCTAAATCTTGAAAATTATTATTTTAACTGAGCATTAGTGAGGCGACTGTGGCATAATAAAAAGTCGCTGCGCTCGCCCGGGTGCGTGTGCGTTCAATCGCTCCAGCCAGTCTCGCTCAACTGCACAACACTCAGTAACGTTAATAAATCGCATCCATGAACGTAGTCTCTGCGGGAGTCCTATCCGATTCTTTCCACGGCTGTGAGGTGAAGACCACATGTCCAAGATTCTGTGTCAAGCGTGGCATCAAACTACATGCCTTTGTTTTGAATTGGCGCCCTCAAGCAGGCGGAAAAGTTACATGGTGCACTTTTAAGGTATATTGTATCTCATATCATGTCTTTTTAGATTTGGTTTTGATTTTGGCTTCAACGATTATGAAAACATGATAATCAAGATAAAATGATCATCGTGATCATCCGTTCCTTCCTTTCCTTTAAAGCGGCGTGCGCTTTCACCCTCTCTCAAAACCTAAACTTAACATCAAATCAATCCCGAATCAGTCAATTATAACGTTTCTTGCGTGTTACAGCTCGTTCAAAACAACCGCCCAGATATTGCAAAAAACCCAACACTACTGATTTGTTGGTTATACACTCCACCTAAAGTTAGCCAGGAACACCTGTTCAATTTCTCATTAATGCAATTATCTAATCAGCCAATCATGGCAGTAGCTTCAATGTGTCATTTAGGGGTGTAGTCCTGGTCAAGACAATTTCTAGACTCCAAACTACAGATGTCAGAATGGGAGAAGCAATTTAAGCAATTTTGAGCGTAAGCATGGCATAGTGTGTTGGTGCCAGACGGGCGATCTGAGTATTTCTACAATCTGCTCAAGTTGCACTGGGATTTTCACGCTGTCATTTCTGGGGTTTTACAAAGAATGGTGTGAAAAGGGAAAAACATCCAGTATCACGGCGACGAATCCTGTGGCGAAAATGCCTTGATGATGCTAGAGGTCAGAGAGGAGAATGGGGCGACTGATTCAGAAGCTGATAAGAGAGCAGCTTTGACTGAAATAACCACTGCATTACAACCGGTAGTACCACAGCAAAGCATTTGTGAAACCATAACCACAGCACAACCTTGAAGTGGATGGGTTTCTACAGCCATGAAGACTTCCCACGAGGTACCACTCCCATCTCCACTACAAATAGGGAAAAGAGGCCACCTGCAAATTTGCACGAGCTCACCAAAATTGGACTGGAAAAATGTTGCCTGGTCTGTTTGAGTCTCGATTTCTGTTGAGACATTCAGATGGTAAGTCAGAATTTAGGCGTAAACAGAATGAGAACATGGATCCATCATGCCTTGTTAGCACTGTGCAGAGCTGGTGGTGGTGGTGCTCAATAATTAATGAGGGGATGTTTCTTGGCACACTTTAGGCCCCCTTAGTGCCAACTGGGCATTGTTTAAATTCCATGGCCTACCTGAGCATTGTTTCTGACCATGTCCATCCCTTATGACCTACCATGTACCCATTCTCTCTGATGGCTACTTCCAACAGGATAATGCACCATGTCACAAAGCTCGAATCATTTCAAATTGGTTTCTTGAACATGACAATGAGTTCACTGTACTAAATGAGCCCCACAGTCACCAGATCTCAACCAATAGAGCATCTTTGGGATGTGGTGGAGCAGAACCGTGCCTGGATGTGCATCCCACAAATCTCCATCAACTTCTAAAGATGCTATCCTATCAATATGGGCCAACATTTCTAAAGAATGCTTTCAGCACCTTGTTGAATCAATGCCACGTAGAATTGAGGCAGTTCTGAAGGCGAAGGGGGTCAAACACAGTATTAGTATGGTGTTCCTAATAATCCTTTAGGTGAGTGTATAAATGCTGGTTATAGGAGCAATCGATTGTAATGATTATTTTTACCAGCAGATGGCGCTGTGAGATCACGCTGACTCTACTACTTCATGACTAACTATTCACATTTAAATTACAGGAATACTGTTTGCATGTGCTTTATAACAGAGCCTCGACTTACAGGGTGCGGGATCGTTTTGTCCCCAAAGTTCATGATCAGTGATTACCACTCATCTGAACTATAAAAAACCTAAAGAATTACACTTGTAACAAATACATGTGCAGAATACACACACCCAATGTATTAACACTTAAAAAATGCTTAAAATGAAAACAACAAGCCCAATTAAAGATAGTAAGAGTCATTTTCAAGCACAAATGTAACAAAACATTTGAAGTAAAAAAAAGAAAGAAAAAGTAATTTATACAGTATAAACTTGTGAAAATTAAAGTATTAAATAAAATTATATTTGTTAAATAGTTTTATTCATCATATCATATTTGTTGTTTTATTTCTGTAATGTGTTTTAATATTGTTTTGAATGGTTTGTGATTTCATTGTTTGTGTGTATTTTTGTTTTGTTTTTGCGGGTGCAGTGAATTGTATTTAAAAATAAAAATAAAACATTCAAAAATATATTATTGTCCCTACAATAATGCCAGACCTACATAAAGATGTTGGGTCTGGGAACTCACCATTGGTAGGGCTATAATACACGGTTGTCTTTCAGATTCCCTCTGCACAATAGGATAGCGCTTACAGCCAATCAGAGCAACGGAGAAGGTGAAGCGGAGCTAGTTGATATAGATTAAACTTTATGCGTATCCGGTCGGCAAAACTCGAACACATCTTCCTTTCTTAAGAATGACCTCCAGTGTCGTTCTTTGTTCTTTTCTCAAAGAAAAGCTTAACTCCAAGTCTCCCAGAGTCACGACCAAAGCCGATTCTAAAGACCGCTGTTCTCCGGCTTCTTTGTTTTCAAGTAGCACGCGGAACCGTCGCAACTCTGCCGTCATTATGTTAAGCCCGCCCACCGACTCTACTACACGATATGATTGGCCTGGCCCAGAGTTTGGTTTTTCCAGCTCGCAGGTCTACCGAGAGTTGCTAGACTACACTCATGGCAAATTAGATTTGCTGCCACTTAGGGTGCGTCCAGATTTCTAGGCTATATTGTCCCCGGTTTTTAACTAATAGATAATAACAAATGAGATTTTTAGTGATTTTTTGACCACTCAAATAGGAAATGTCCCCGGTTTCCATTTCAGAAATCTGGTCACCTTATCGAAAATGCAGTCTCGGACACAGGACGAGCAAACGATACTCTTGGGGTTTCACCTACGGCAAAAAAAGCCAAAAACTGTCAAATAGACAAAAATATGTCAAAATGGCTGCCTTGGCAAGTATCTACTACACACGTCCGTTGTCTTAAGTGAATAAACAGTTGGGAAAGAAATTGGATGTGTGTATTAGATCTGTAAATTCGGTCTCTAATGTAAATCCTTACTGCTGTCTGTCATTAATATTACACAAAGACAAAAAAATAATTCACTCACTGCATAACTTTAGTAGCTTTAATAAGAATCAATGTATATTTAATTAATCCAGTGAAGACTACGCTGTGTTTTAAAGATCGCCCACCCCTAGCCTGTCGACAGAGGCAGCTCAGACCATCACTAATGCTGACAGCCATGTTTCCTCACTGAGCACGTGTCAGTGTGTTGTGTGTTTGTGTACCTGCGGCCGTCCCACAGCAGGGAGGAACCCACCAGGCGGGGCGAAGATGCTGCTGATGACGTCCGGAGGGAAGAGGGTGACGTTACGCTGCACCTGCAGCAGGTTCAGCACCAGCGCTAGAAACACGCCCACCATAAACAGCATGGCGGCGCGGATCAGCAGGTTCATCGTGCGGTTGGTGATCATGCTGATGTAGGGCCCGTGGCGGCGCTCAGCCGGAATCTCCGTCATGGCCGCTGCGACTGAGGACGAGCACTACATCCGCTGCTGACCGCGGACATCACATGCCTGTCAAAGAGAAACAGATCATAATGATGCTCCAATTAAACAGATTAAACAGATTTCCCCACATTAATATATGATTGACCTTAAGAATGCAAGCTGTATCATATACACTCACCTAAAGGATTATTAGGAACACCTGTTCAATTTCTCATTAATGCAATTATCTAATCAACCAATCACATGGCAGTTGCTTCAATGCATTTAGGTGTGGTCCTGGTCAAGACAATCTCCTGAACTCCAAACTGAATGTCAGAATGGGAAAGAAAGGTGATTTAAGCAATTTTGAGTGTGGCATGGTTGTTGGTGCCAGACGGCCGGTCTGAGTATTTCACAATCTGCTCAGTTACTGGGATTTTCACGCACAATCATTTCTAGGGTTTACAAAGAATGGTGTGAAAAGGAAAAACATCCAGTATGCGGCAGTCCTGTGGGGCGAAAATGCCTTGTTGATGCTAGAGGTCAGAGGAGAATGGGTCGACTGATTCAAGCTGATAGAAGAGCAACTTTGACTGAAATAACCACTCACGTTACAACCGATGTATGCAGCAAAGCATTTGTGAAGCCACAACACACACAACCTTGAGGCGGATGGGCTACAACAGCAGAAGACCCCACCGGGTACCACTCATCTCCACTACAAATAGGAAAAAGAGGCTACAATTTGCACAAGCTCACCAAAATTGGACAGTTGAAGACTGGAAAAATGTTGCCTGGTCTGATGAGTCTCAATTTCTGTTGAGACATTCAGATGGTAGAGTCAGAATTTGGCGTAAACAGAATGAGAACATGGGTCCATCATGCCTTGTTACCACTGTGCAGGCTGGTGGTGGTGGTGTAATGGTGTGGGGATGTTTTCTTGCCACACTTTAGGCCCCTTTAGTGCCAATTGGGCATCGTTTAAATGCTCCTCAGCCTACCTGAGCATTGTTTCTGACCATGTCCATCCCTTTATGACCACCATGTACCCATTCTCTGATGGCTACTTCCAGCAGGATAATGCACCATGTCACAAAGCTCGAATCATTTCAAATTGGTTTCTTGAACATGACAATGAGTTCACTGTACTAAATGGCCCCCACAGTCACCAGATCTCAACCCAATAGAGCATCTTTGGGATGTGGTGGAACAGGAGCTTTCGTGGCCCTGGATGTGCATCCCACAAATCTCCATCAACTGCAAGATGCTATCCTATCAATATGGGCCAACATTTCTAAAGCATGCTTTCAGCACGATTACAAACTCAAGCATTAAAGCCATGTCCTAAACACAATATGAATGTTCTCATTATAGCTTTATGTAGTCTATATGACAGACTCGCTTCTGAACTGTATTTTCTTTTATTGAAGTGATTCTAATCATATTTCAAGCGGTTCAATCCCATCGTGATGAACAGTGCATGTCTGAAGTGTCTCAGCTGAAGGAAATAATACATTATTTATCGGCTTTAATATATCGGACACATTTTCTTGTCATATATCGGCTGATAGCAATACCAATATCATGCATACCCTATTTTTATATGCAGTAGTGTAATTTCATAATAACATGTACTATAATCCCATTTGACATACATACACACATAATATCTGCAACCAGAAGACTGTAAACCACTTCAGACATAAAACCCAGCACACACATCCCATGACAGGTCACTGCTGGTCATGTCAACACAACTAGTTACACATCTCTAGCTGTTAAAGGACTCTGATCACAGGCCACATCAGCAGGAGGCCTTCAGCTCCCTCACCTCGATCACAATGACTCTCAGAACACTTTACCTGCATAACCACCACTTACTATTCATCACTAAAGCACATAATGACAGTACTAGTAGGCTGAAGATGATGAATTCTCCAAAACACCATCATAACATTAGAGCTAAACTCGTAGTTTCTGAACAAGTGAGGGGCAAAACCACGCTCATATCCAGAATGTGCTAACTTATTAACTCTATTACAATAGATGTCTAATATAACTACTCACCGTTGTGCAGTTTTAAAGAATCTCCCCTCTTTCTCTGAACTGGGATATTAAAATGCTAAGCGAAGAGAGACCGTCTTGCGTGGATAAAGCTGAACTTCCGCCCTGCTGATGGCGTGGCTCCCTCCGCAGCCAATCAGAGGGGCGCTGGTGACGTAACCAATAACCGTTTGACGGTGCATAATGTTTTTGTTTTGTTTTTTTCGGATTATGTTTATGTTGTTATTCGTGCCTATGTAATTTGATATTTCCCACAACAGTTGACAGAAGAATTTTAATATAAAAAAACGGGTTTTCATCGTTTTCTGAAATCCCGCGTAATCTCGCGTGAGTTCACGCACTTCTTCTCACCTCCCATTTCCGCTCTAAATTTTCACATTCCCGCCATCATCGGCTGCTCGTGGGACTCGATAACATCATCACACCCGGCGAAACTCACACGCTGACAGTGAGCACACACGGAGAGGATATATTTACTCCACAACGCTTTCTTTAAGGGATTACCCTGCCGCAGGTAAACGATATGCGGTTTGTGTGCCGAATTTGGTCAGGTTTTGATCAGAATGGTCAGTTAGCCGAACCAAGCCTGTCACTCGGCCCGGGCAGCTAATGCTAGTTAATTAGCCGCGTGTGGATGAAGCCCGTGTCGTTATTTCACAGCGACATGTGAGGATACTGCAAAATAAAGACTCGTTACAGCGAAACACCCGAGTGTTACTTTATTTTAAGGCGGGAACGTGAATGCATGAAAGCGCGCGCGCGCTCTCTAGGGATGCTAGTCAAGTTGACTTGCGTGATGACTTGCGTTTGTTTACTTTCATCTTTCCTCGCTGTGCCCTCTCTAACCGTGCCGGGCTTCGGGCTCGTTATGAGCCGGTCTGACGAGGGGGAGGCTCGGCTTGTGTCCGCCAACTTTTAAATGTCAGAAGTTTGCCATAGTCGAGCTCAAGGCGTCCTACAGTCAATCCGCGATTTGACTCGAGTGGGTTTGGTTTAAATCACGTGGTGAGTCTAAAGATGTTCAGGAAAGGACTTTAGTGCAGGTTTATTTCGCTCTCCAGTCGTCTGAGAGGTAGTGTTAGATGACTGGGATGGTAGTTACTCCAGACAGGTTGTTTAAATGACATTTACACTTGATAAGGTCACGCGTGGGTTTGTTATTTGGTTGTTTTATCTCGCTAAACGTGTTCCTTTAACTGTCATGTGTTCAGCTTTCTTGTCTCCACATCTGATGTGTAACTTGCAGGTTCAAGATAGTGTTTGTGTTAAAGGTGCAGTGTGTAATATATAATATACATGACTATGTTTTCAGTGGTGTATAAAGGCCTTACACAATGAAGCTTTTATTACCTTAGAATGAGCCGTTTCGATCTACACACACCGCGGGTCCCTTACAGTGAAGTCACCGTCATGTTTCTACAGTGGCCCTAAAGGGACAAACTTCTCTACAGAGCGCTAGTCACTCTCTGCTGTCTCAGACGACCACATCTTTGTCCTGTGTCGGCCACCGTAGCTTCGAAAGGGAGCGGTGGGCTGTTACAATTCACACACTGCACCTTTAAAAGAAACTCGTTTCGCTGCCGCTTGCGATCTTGTGCGTGTCTGCGTCTCATGTTTGTTTTGTGTCAGGGCTTTTGCTGGAGATCATTGACCGGCGTCTGTGTCCAGGCAGAGCCGAGTTTGAGCGCTCTCGCACGCATGGCTGTCGCAGTGCCCAGGCTGACCAGCGGCGGCGCGGTCCGCATCCGCATCAGGTGCGGCGAGCTGGGCACCACCAAATGGAGGGAGGGAGTCTTCGAGATCCACGAGAGGGACAACAAAATAAACCTGCTGGTGAAGTTCAACAGCGGCGGTGCTCCCAGAATGTTTCAGGTGCGGAAATCTCTCTTCCTTTACTTTCCTGTCAGGGTTGGTGTTGTCACGATACTGGAATTTCTAACTTCGATGCGATACCTGGAAAAGTAACACTGCATACGCTGTCAAATAGATAAATAAATAAATAAACTTTTAGATCGGAAATATCAAATTCTGGCTTTGGTATCGGCGAGTACTTGAGCCCATGTACCGATCCGATACCATTTTCTTAAACATACATTTACGCGTTTGGCAGACGCTTTTATCCAAAGTGGCTTGCATTGCATTCAAGGTACAAATTTTTACATTTTGTCAGTTCTTGCTTTCCCTGGGAATCGAACCCATGACCTTGGCGTTCTCTTATTGCTTGAGCTGCAGGAAAACAAGACCTAGGTATGACTGCGAGCTTTGCCTAACCCAGCGTTTCTCAAAGTGTGGGGAATAGACATGACAAGTGGGGCACGGCAAACGGGAGGAAATTTGGTCATTTTTGTGCCTATCTCTATTAACCTTCTGAGCGGTCCCACATGTGGGATTTTTATTTCTGTGTCCCTGAGAGTACGGGATATATGGGATTTAGAGTGCTCAGCGCTTGACAGACATCGTGCAGTGTTCAATCACATAATGTTTGTTTTAGGTTTAAAACCTTTAAATACACATGTACTAGTAAAACAATACATCTAGAGTTGGTGAAATGCACACGGGTGTCTATGGAAGCAGCAATACATCTTGAGTTTTATTCATATCAGATACACAACTATAACGTTTACTCTATTCTTCTCCCAGTTCACCGGTCACTTACTTGCATGTGTTTCGGGAGAAACTGATGAATTTACGTGCTGTAAATCCGACTGACAGGACTCTCTGAACTGCAGCGCAAACAAACATGGCGGCGCCCATCTCGCGTTATAGATCAAGAGCATTTATAAAGGCAAAACACACTCACTTACACGTATTTGAGAATTAATTATTAGATTGATGACATGGTAAATGAGCAAGTTTGTCAATATTTTGAATAGAAAAGGAAAAACCTAATAAAAGCATACATCTGTCATACAGCGCTATTTTTGGTTGCAGTGAGTCACATGACAAGCATGACGCGTCACCATGGAAACAATAAGGGGAACGTTCTAAAATAACGGTCGCCTTAAAAAAAACTCTGGGGGGGAAGCTAGAATATTTTAAACGTACACATGAAAGGCTTAATGTGTTAATAAAATACACTCACCTAAAGGATTATTAGGAACACCTGTTCAGTTTCTCATTAATGCAATTATCTAATCAACCAATCACATGGCAGTTGCTTCAATGCATTTAGGGGTGTGGTCCTGGTCAAGACAATCTCCTGAACTCCAAACTGAATGTCAGAATGGGAAAGAAAGGGGATTTAAGCAATTTTGAGCGTGGCATGGTTGTTGGTGCCAGACGGGCCGGTCTGAGTATTTCACAATCTGCTCAGTTACTGGGATTTACACGCACAACCATTTCTAGGGTTTACAAAGAATGGTGTGAAAAGGAAAAACATCCAGTATGCGGCAGTCCTGTGGGGCTAAAATGCCTTGATGATGCTAGAGGTCAGAGGACAATGGGCCGACTGATTCAAGCTGATAGAAGAGCAACTTTGACTGAAATAACCACTCGTTACAACCGAGGTATGCAGCAAAGCATTTGTGAAGCCACAACACACACAACCTTGAGGCGGATGGGCTACAACAGCAGAAGACCCCACCGGGTACCACTCATCTCCACTACAAACAGGAAAAAGAGGCTACAATTTGCACAAGCTCACCAAAATTAGACAGTTGAAGACTGGAAAATGTTGCCTGGTCTGATGAGTCTTGATTTCTGTTGAGACATTCAGATGGTAGAGTCAGAATTTGGCTAAAACAGAATGAGAACATGGATCCATCATGCCTTGTTACCACTGTGCAGGCTGGTGGTGGTGGTGTAATGGTGTGGGGGATGTTTTCTTGGCACACTTTAGGCCCCTTAGTGCCAATTGGGCATCGTTTAAATGCCATGGCTTACCTGAGCATTGTTTCTGACCATGTCCATCCCTTTATGACCACCATGTACCCATTCTCTGATGGCTACTTCCAGCAGGATAATGCACCATGTCACAAAGCTCGAATCATTTCAAATTGGTTTCTTGAACATGACAATGAGTTCACTGTACTAAAATGGCCCCCACAGTCACCAGATCTCAACCCAATAGAGCATCTTTGGGATGTGCTGGAACGGGAGCTTCGTGCCCTGGATGTGCATCCCACAAATCTCCATCAACTGCAAGATGCTATCCTATCAATATGGGCCAACATTTCTAAAGAATGCTTTCAGCACCTTGTTGAATCAATGCCACGTAGATATGCATATGTATGTATATGTGTCTGTGAATATTAAACTGCGAAATACTATTTAATTATTACCTGCAAATTCTGCATCTCTGTGTATGACGAGCGGAGATGCGTGGGTGAGCGCGCGCACACACGCGTGACGCTCGCTGTGTCTATATGAGGACACGAACGCATAAACCGCCACTTCATGAGCATTTCCCGTTTCATTTGAGAATGCTCAGTCATATCATGAACCATTTCTATGTAGTAATACGTTTCTACTAATAATAATAATTATGCCTAGATGGTTGCTTATTTACTTTATTTTTTTTATACAGTTATATTGTAAAACTAAAATACCTTTTTCAGTTTATGTGTTAGATTTGTGGCTGTATTTGAAGTGTTTCAAAAAAAAAAAAAAAATTACTGTCTCATGCATGTCAGATAAAAGTACTGTAATAAATACAGTAGTTCACTGTATGTATCGGATCAGTACTTGTATCGCCGATACCCCTGAGCCCAGGTATCAGAATCTGTATTGGGAAGGAAAAAGGGTATCGGAACATCTCTATACATTAGGGATGCTCATAATGACGGGCCGTAAATGTGCTGTATTTAACTCATGGGGCCACATTTTCACAAAAATGAATCAAAGGAGTAGACCTACTGTGTGGGACCATTTCAACAGAAAGGGCGACGAAGTTACTTGCAAAATATGCTCCGCGGTATTAAAATACAGCAGTAGTGCAAGCTCCTGACTGCTGGAAAGCTAATGAACGGCGCTTCCTGAGGCTGGCCGCTCTAGCGAGGCGTTATCTTTTATTCCCGGGGCATCAGTGCCATCTGAAGCCTTGTTTAAGGCTTTTCGTATTGTGGTCAAGTTTACTAAAGTAAGCCATTGTCACGTTTGTTGTTCTTGCCGATGTTTCCTGATGGTTTATACAGTATAAACGCGTCCCCAAACGGACGAGGATCGTGCTGCGGAGCCAGACGAAAGTATAAACGAGGCTTTATTCTAGGGGTGTCGAAATGTATATCTTCGATGAGGACGATTCGGTATCGGGTTAGTTATAGACCATAACCGATTATAATGTACTGATTCTTTTCTGACGTGATTTGTCGCGGTAGCATACACTTGCTGAGGGAGGCAAGAGACGCGAGTGAGAGTAATTAAAAATAAAGTAAATTAGTAAATCATAAAAATGCCATCTGGGCACATTTCGGCTTTAATGAACAACCTGGTGAGCATGCGCGCCAGCGCCAAAGCCATCTGATTTATCAATCATTTACACTTGGGCGCATAAATGTGTCTCCAAAACGGATATAAATCCGATCTTCAATTCCCGCACTATATGCAGATTTAATGGAGTTCACGTCACCGAAAACAGCAGATATGAGCTGCATTTTATTGATCAACAGCTAATTTCACAAAGACTGCGATATGAGCGAGCCTGGCAACAGCACTGGTCAGATCATTCAGTTTCTTTACGTTTAATGAAGATGATTGTGTGTTGAGCGCCTACGACTTTACTGTCGGTTTAATTTATGTAGTTCGTGCGTTGGCTTAATGAAGAGGTGCTCGATGCGTGCTGCGGTAGCTCAGTCATATCTGGCTATAACATGACACATAGCCCATAACACGCTCACACGTTTATTTTAGCATTGTTACATGTGTGGTTTCAGCAGCCAGATGCATTTAGACTTCAGTTTTGACTGTGATGCGGCCCAGACCACCTCCTGAAGTGGCTTTGTGTGTTGTGTATTTGTGCTAAATGCTGCTGTTGTCTTCTGTGCTCAGACTTGAGTTTTGTTTGCATTCAACAAGCGTGTTTTCTTTGAGCAGATCAAATTAAAGGTTTGGTTCATATAACTGTCTGCTTGTATTGATTGACAGTTGTATACATGAGGATGCAGTGCATCGTGATATTGAATTGAACTGAATCGATGGCATGATCATCGGAACCGAACCGTGAGACCAGTGCAGCTTCACACCCTTACTTTTTGTCCCTTTAAGACCTGACGCACACATGCATCCGAAACACTGTTCCTGTTACACATTCTTCCTGAACGGTTTACGACTGGGTTAATGCTAATACTCACCCAGATTCTGAGTGTGTTTGACCATTAATAAGCTGGAAAAGGAGCTCATTTTTGCACTTGTATGTCAGAGACGGCTTTATTACTGTATGTGTGTGAGCGCAGAATCTGCGGGAATGAGTAGAGTTATGTGCAATCCCACGCGAAATTCAGACCCGTCACACCAACACTATTTAACCGGAGTGAATGAGAGGAGGCGGTGCGTGTCAACTCGCTGTCGGTCGGAGAGGAGAGCTGATCGGTGTATCGATACTGTAGAAAGGAGCATTGGTATCGTTTTCAGATATTTCAATATCGATGTTTTTGACAACACTACAGGAAAGTTCGTTTTCTTCTCTAAATGGCTAAATGGACAAATCATAATTGTCGATTATTACCTTGTAATTGCAATTGTTTATCACAATTTACATTTGAGTGTTTCGAGTAGCTTTATAGCATTGTTTGAAGCAACTGCATGCCATATTTTAATATAAAAATAAACGAGCTGAAAACACACTTCCTGAAGAACTCTTATTGCGTTTCTACAGCATTAAGCCTCAAATGTCAACTATACATTGGTAAAATAAGCATGGTACAATAATAAGGGCTTATTAAGTCGATCTATTGGGACGATAGGCAAACTGAAGAGGGTCCAAAGTGTCAGGAATGAAGGCGCAAATGGTGTTTTTAATGAGTCTCTCAAAGACCTTCATGACTATAGACGTGAGAGCCACTGGACGATAGTCATTTAGGCAAGAGGGTTTACTGTTCTTAGGGACAGGGATGATGGTGGATTTTTTGAAGGAGGTGGGGACCACAGATGTAGCGAGGGACTCATTAAAGATAGATGTAAACAACCCGGTGAGCTGATCAGCACAGGACCGCAGAACACGACCTGAAATACCATCCGCCCAGCAGCTTTCCTGGCGTCCACACGCTTGAGTGCTCTCCGAACTTCATCCTCCGAGACAGAGATCACGTGATTGTTGCTGCTCTGAGTAATTTCCTCTAACGCGCCACTTGGCGGAGTCGCGTTGCCGCGGTTACAGTCAAAGCGAGCATAGAAAGAGTTTAACTCGTTCACGAGCAACGGATCAACGCTTGCCTCTGCAGAGGATTTAGATCCAAAGGAGCAGATGGACCTCAGACCCTGCCACATGCGCGCGAGTCGTTGAGTTGGAAATGAGACTCCACTCGGTCTTTATAACGGAGTTTTGCGGCTTTAACTGCTCGTCTGAGAGCATAGCAGGACGATCTGTATTCGTTCATATTCCCTGAATGGAGACCGGCGTTGTAAGCAGCAGTGCGTCGCGTTCACTTCGCGCGGATTGAATTGTCCACCCACGGTTTCTGATTTGAGAAGGGCGTTATTGTTATTGTTTGCGTGGCTTGCTCTGTAAGCGTGTTGATGAAGCAAAGCGCCACGTCTGTGAACTCGCTTACGTCAGCTGAACTCGCTCGGAACATGTCCCAATCCACATCGCCCAGAGCTGCCTGTAGCGCGGTCTCTGAGTGGGGTGACCAACGCTTAACTTCCCGCCTCACCGGGGGTTCCTGGAGGAGCTTTTGTTTGTATTCGGGAGTGAGGAAAATGGCGGCATGATCCGATTTGCCAAACGCTGGAAGTGACGCGCTTTATAGGCGTTCTTAAGCGGAGAGTAGCAGTGATCCAGTGTGTTTGCTCCTCGTGTGGGGCAGGAGACGTGCTGATGAAAGTTTGGCAGGACTTTCTTTAGGTTTGCTTTGTTAAAATCGCCCGCGACAATGAATGCCGCGTCGGGATGTTGGTTTATGGCGCCGCTGGCAACATCATGAAGGCCAGATAAAGCCAGCGCTGTGTCTGCCTGCGGTGGGATGTAAGCGGCGGTCGCGACAACCGCAGAAAACTCCCTCGGCAGATAGAATGGGCGGCAGATGATTGTTAAATGTTCCAGATGAGGTGAGCAGGACCGCGAGAGAATGGTGATGTTCCTGGGATCGCACCATTTCTTGTTGATCATGAAACACACTCCACCGCTTTGGATTTACGGCCTCGGCTGTTCTGTCCATCCGAAAAACAGAGAAGTTCTCCGACGGCGCGTCACAGCTGTGTCCGGGACGCGGGCGTGAGCCATGTTTCAGACAAACAATAGATATTACAGTCTCTCATGTCCCGTTGAAAACTTATCCTGGCTCTAAGATCGTCCATCTTATTATCCAAGGATTGAACATTTGCTAGAAGAATGCTCGGGAGAGGAGGTCTGAATGCCCTTTTCCTCAGTTGAACTGTTATACAAAGAAAGTGAACCATATATGAAAGTATTAGCGTCAGTGTCGCTAGCAGAGCAGAAATGCATAATCATGTTTGGCTTGCTCCACTCAAAGTCGCGTTGGGTTTTCTCCTTAGCGTAAAGGGCGGTCCATCTATCACTGTTTTCCATGTTTGTGGAGTTAAAATAAAAATGGCGGGTGCTGTTGTTTCACATGCGTTCGATCAGTCGGCGTACACAGTACACTGGTAGTTCCTATTGTGCTGTGTTAGACCCTACTCTGAAGTAGTCATGATACGCCTCTTCACACCACCGGCAGCGAGGGCGTCAGAGTGACCGGAAGTCATTCATTTTCAATGGGAGCCGGCGGCGAGCTCCGGCGGGAAGCATCCTGGACAATTTGGGCATCGAGGAGAGTTGAAATCAGGTCAACTTTATGGTAATGAGCTATGACTCGTTTCGGCGGCAACCAATTGGAATGTAGAAGTGCTCCGCTTGAGAGGATCCCAGAGAACGAGTCCTGGAAACTTTGGTTCCGAGCACATTAGTTCCCGAGCAAGATGGAGGAGAGGTGGATCATTGCTGTGGCGGGTTTGATAAGAAGCACAACACTATTTATAGGCAGCGGTTTCGCTCTAGAACGCTTGTTTTTCAGCAGGAATGCAGCTGATTTGCTCAAAACAACACCGATTTGACCAATTGCATTAATGCTGCTGTTGTAATGTATGCTGCACACAAATTAATGTTAAAGACCACAGCTAGTAAACGTCTCATATAAACTGCATGTTGACATTAGACTAGCATTTATCCATGAACACAAAAGCCACACCACACAATTGGCTTTTAATTGGTTTATTTCGTTAGCAAACGTAACTAAGTTCTCTCCATCGATCTGCTTTGTTTGTTTTTTTTCTTTTTTTTTTTTTTTTTTTTTTTTTTACTTTCACATTTGAATGATTTATGAGGTGAACTTAAACCCTACTTGTGGTCAGTCAGCACACATGCCAATCACATGACCATTAGCTTAGCGGCCCCTTTAAATAGTTTAAAAAGACCAAGCATTTGATCTTCGTCAGCGCGTCCACGAATCCTCTGCGGCGGCGTTGGCAGGGAGGCCAGAGCGAATTGATGCTCTCGGCGGCGGCGGTGTGAACTCTATTACATAAAAAAATAAAACAATAAAAACATTATTCTGTATGCTTAACAGTGGCATCCGTAATCCCGATTAGAAATTCGATTAATTGTGGAGCCCTAATTAGTGTAACTATTAATTTCTTTAAAGCAATGTAATTGATTACTTTGATTAATTGTCTAAGTCCCAGCACTGGAATGCATTATCACTCATGGTGGCAACTCTCAGACGGGTATTAGCCCAAAGCTTTGTAAATCAGTGATCTTTATAACAGTAGGGATGCACAATATATCGGCCACCCATTTCTAATAAATGATGGCTAATCAAGTGCACCTGCTTCAGTCCAGTAAGTGTTGATCTTGAAATATTACTAACCCGTTTACGTGATGAAATCAGAGCAGATTTGACAGCAGAAACACACGTGAAGGAGGACGCACTTACACAAAGACTGACTGATAGTGTTTTATTGAGTCAGAGACCGAAGGAGGAGATTGAGTGAGACCGGTTTATCAGCGGAGTTCATCATTTAGAGGCCTTAGACATTTGGGTTAAGAAGCAACTGTAAGGTTTTCCTCACAGACATGTGGTGTGTTTTTCTGAATGCTATTAAACTCATTTTGTTTATTTTATTACAGCTGAATCACAATGTAAAGCAGGTTTCGTGGTATCAAGCGCACGGCCCAAACCGCGTGACTTTGACTCTGAAAGACTCGAGTGTTGTCATGATGGACAAACTGACCATGTTGGTTGCAAAAAAAATGAAGGAATACCTTGAAAAGGTCAGGCTCGGTAAACCAGCAGGTACGTTTCTCTGGCCGGTACGTTTTCTAGCCTTCGCATGGCTGTCCATTCTTTCTCGCGTAGTGTTAACTTTTCTGTTTGTCGTTTTTGACCTTTTAGTTTTAAAGACGAACCAGGGGAGTGCAAGTTTTGGATTGGTTCTTGGGAACCGCGCAGCACAGAACGACTCTGGCCTTTCTCCATCGGATAAACAGGTAGAACAGCATCACACGCTCTCAAATGCTCAACTCTCTTCTAAATGTTGTTTGACTGACCTGTTATTTCTTTCAGTCCACTTCGAGACGTCCCAGTCTTGACAGCAGAGAGGACAGCACGCCCCGAAAACCCCTCGGGAGTCCCAGCCGGGTCACGTCCACACCGGGCCGCAACGGGCTCTCCGAGAACAGGTGTGCAAATTTACCCATGCCTTTTAGATTTGGGTACAGTGTCTCTAGTTTCACGAAGTTTTGTTGATTTGAAAAGCATACAAATAGCCTTGACCCCAACTAAAAGAACCTGCCGTCCTGTAGGAGTGAGAAGAGGAAGAGGCTGATGAGCTCTGATGGTGATCTGACAGAGGACTATCCCAAAGAGAACGACTCTTCTAGGTACACGTCTTTGTGTGAAGTTGGCTCATTTTGACTCTGTGCAGAAGTTTTTGGGTTCGTAAAGCTGGTCTCGGACTACAGGCGTTTTTAAATCCTAACAAAATCTTCTCAATCTCAAACATGCACACACTACAAGATTTGACAATCGTAGCACATCACGCACTACAAGATATTCGTAAACATGCACTGTAGTGGCTAGACTGCATGCGTTTTGCAGGAGAGCATTGTTTTGGTTGTGCTTGGGCTCTGCGAGACTGCGGATGAATGTTTTGAGCAGAAGGATAACATGCACTACTAGTCTTAAGAGATATAACCAGTTTAGAGGGAAAGGATCTGAAGCGGATTAGCTGAAGACGTTACTGTAGCATGGTACTTCCTTGAGAATAAACTCCAGCGCGGAGCTTCACCGTGAACCGTTAGAGAGCTACATATGCAATTTATCTGTTCAATAAAACGCCTTACTCGAGTAATAAAAACACCATCTCTGGCGTCAATTTTACAACATTTCAAATCCCTCAGTTCTCTCCATCTCCCCATGTTGATACTTGTTTTATTGCGAGCTCTGCCACGTCCTCTTTTCTCCAGCAGACTGTCCTCTGTTGGCCGTTTGTTTAAAACTGGTGGAGGTTGGAGATTTAGCGGCTCTGTCAACCTTTCTCACGTTACCTCTGCCACTCCTATACTTGACACCTTTACTCTGTTTACGGATCTGTCGAGACTCGCACGGGCGGGTGACGCATGTACGCGATTTCCAGTGAAAACCGTCCCATCAGGTCTAAAATATAAACACTTATTTTGTGCTTACCATAGTGAATCAGGGTTAGACAAAAACATGTTTGGAAGGATTATTTACTTAAATATTGTTAATAGGGATTTGCCTGAAGCTGAACACCATGTTTGGAAAGGAAATGACGCATTCTACAGAGCGCCTTAAGGCTATATTTCAATGCTTTTTGCGTTTCTCGCAATTACATAATTGGCTAATTATGATTAATGATGATTGGGATAATTTGCAGACTTCAAGGAGCCACTATCAATATGTGGGGTATTGAAATTGCTTATGAATGCGCACTCGCTTTTTACTCTCAGGATCTGTCCAAATCCTCCTCCGTCCTGTTAGTCATCTCTGCTTACTATTTTTACGTGATACTGAAATCCTACAACTGATACCATGTCCCTTTAGGGCAGAGGTGGTGAGCGCCGGTCCTCGAGAGCCTCAGTCCTGCGGAGTTCAGCTCCAGCCCTGATAAAACTCGCCTGCCTGTAGCTTCCTAGTAACCCTTCAGGGTGTGTTTGATTAGGGCTGGAGCAAAACTATGCAGGACTGTGGCTCTCAGGACCGACATTCACCACCGCTTCTTTAAGTCTCCGTAGAATAAATTATTTGTGTTCCGTGGCTTTCTGTATTCAGCTTTGGGCACATCCCTATTCATTAATTTTAAATAAATAAGTTACATAGTGTACCTTTTTAAAGGTACCTACTCACCCAGTACACTCAAAACTGAGGCGATTTCTCCCTAGCTCTGTCTGTACGGTTGTTGTAGGTTTGACATACTGGCACTCATGTTTTTGCCGTTCCATACAGCAGGTTTTTCGCCGTTTCCAATCTTGTCTTGTTCACCTCCGTTGCTTGTTTACTCGTCTCTCATTGGCTATTGTGACGGTACTGACGACGTCATAGTTATAATCATGTTTGATATTGTCAGGCCACCCGATGTGTCCGCAAGCAGATCGTCAGTTTTAAGATAATTACCAGATAATGTGTCTGACATCGGAACAAGATTTGTTTTTAGATTATTGGAAGGGGTAAATCCCGCAAGTATTTGCCCTAAAACTCCAGTAGTCGGAGCCCGGCATAAGTTCGTTTTTGAATTCCTTTTATTTGGCGAGGCCGCATTAAATTGAGCAAAAGTGACAGACGTTCTTACAAAGAAAAACCTTGTCATTTCAAATAAATGCTGTTTGAGCTTCCTTTTTATCTGAGAATGATCAGTGAAGGATCATGTGACACTGAAGACTGGAGTAATGATGATCACAGGAGTAAATCACACTTTACTATATATTCACACAGAGAACATTTACTTAAATTGTTATTTCACTGTTTTTATTGTATTTTTGATCACATACAGACTTGGTGAACATGAGTGACTTTTCCAAAATATAAAAAATCTCAACCTTTTGTACTCTAATTGAGAATAAACTTGATTTCTTTGGTTTTCAGCAACAATAAGGCCATCACAGACGCCTCCAGGAAGTTCCTGCTCAGCTGCAAAGAGAAGCTCAAGCAGTCCGAGGAGAACAGATCATCTGGTCAGTACTACACGTTCACGGTTTATCTACTGTATCCGCTTCACCCTCGGCTTTGACACCCATGCTCATTGCTTTATTCCCTCAGCTCCACACACGCCTGCTCCTCTTCAGCCAACATCCTTTTATGGGAGCAGAACAGGAAGTAAAGACTACACACAGACCCATTCGTTTCTGGACAGGTAAAGTGCCTGAGCCTGTGCATTGTCTTCAGTTGCTGAGTGTAGTTCAGTTCACAAACAGATCAAACTAAAGACTTTTTTAATTAATTTGTTTATTGAATCCTGTGCTGAATTCATCAGAGCAGTGACTGAACCACAAGTCTTTACATGGCTTATGTCTAACTTGATTGCTCAGATTGTGACTGAAATCAGTGCATGGCTTTCCTGCTGAATGTTATGAATCGTATGAGATCTGACCCTGTGCTCCCTAAATCTGCATTTCAGGCCCAGCAGTACAGGCCAATGTCCATCTGCCAAAAGAAGCCTAATGTTACCCAATCACTCAACTCCCTTTAAGAAGGTGCGCCCAACTTTGGACTATGGTGGCTGGAATAAGCCAAGACCATCCGCACTGGCTCAGCCTCAGCCTCCGCTGCAAGGGTGAGCGTCTGTGATTCACTGAAGCCCCTTTCACACGGAGCGTTGATCCCAGAAAATGGCCATAGATTTGCCTTCTGTGTGGACACAAACACGTCCCGGGATCGATCCTGGGATGAGTACCTAGTGACATTGCTGGGAGCAGTCCCGGAACACGCCCTGTGTGAAGAGGCAGGACCAATGCCGTACGGGATGTCGTTGCAGTGATGTAGCGGGGGATGACCCGGGGGTTTTAAATGCAGCTTGTTTGCTTTGTTCAAGGAACGAAGAAATGACAACGTCCTCATGTCACGTGATCTTTACGGGATGTGTGTAAACGCACACAGAGGTTCCAGAAAATCATTGGCAGTGTGAATGAACCGAAATCAAACGGACACATTATCAGTGTATTTTCTGGAGTCTCTGTGTGAAAGGGGCTTAACAGATGTCTCTGTCAAATACGGTTGATCCTTATTCACATACTGTACATTATTGCAGCACCTCTTTTCCCAGTCTGTCTGAAATGCTGATTGCTACAAAGCCCCTCCTTCTGAAAAGCCTAGTGTGCTCTGATTGGCCAGCTGACTGTTTTTAGCTTTTGACATTCCTGTTGTTTGATTTGTCTTTTAGATTCTCCAATCTTGGGAACACCTGTTATATGAACGCCATACTGCAGTCGCTCTTCAGCCTGCCCTCGTTCTCAAACGACCTGTTGAAGCAGGGCATCCAATGGAAGAGGGTTCCCGTCAACGCCCTTCTGAAGTATGCCTTTTCCCCATAAATTAGCAGCTCATTTTACACAATCCTAAAAGTTCACTAAAAATGGTCAGTTTATACACTTGTTGACATTTTGCTCTTGTTTCCATATGAAGGCGATTTGCTCTTCTGCTGGCTAAGAAAGACATTTCCCCTCCAGACGTGAAGAAGGATCTTCTACGGCGAGTGAAGAACGCCATTTCCTCAACCGCTGAGCGTTTCTCTGGTTACATGCAGAATGTAAGACGTGTCACATCTTCGTTTCCATTTCTGCTCTGTCCACACAAAGGACGATAATTGTAATATTTTATTAAACATTCTAATTGTGAGAGTCCATAACCTGTCTATTATAGGGATGGGACGATTACAGATTTCACGATGAACCACGATAAAATGTACTCAGTGTTTCCCACACATAGACTTGCCCCACAGAATCAACTCCGGCCGCCACATTGTGTTTCGCGATTCATTTTTTTTAAAACACGCAGCGTATTTCGTTCAGCTGCATTCCTTCCGACACACACACACACACACACACACAGCCAAACCTGCTTTTGATATGAAACAAAGTCCTAAGCTTTAGTGCAAAATTCAAACAACAAATAGCGTTTTGGCGCACTTAATGTGGCATAAGTTAAAGCCAGAGCCGTTGAAAAACAGTTGCGACATGCATTCATCTCGCGCCGGTGCGTGCGTTCACATGGTTCATGGAGCTCTCTTCTAAACCAGCGCTGTCAATTTGAATGGCTTAAGCGGATAGACAGGCACTGGCAGCGATTTGACAAACAGTACAGCATAGAGTGCATTGTTTATTTTACATCAACGATATTTACAGTATCAAATATCGGTGGTCAAATGTGACCATACACCTTAACTATTTTTTTATTAAATAAATGTTTTAATAAATATTGTTTTTTATATTGAGGATGTCGTTTGGTACTAAATACTATCTGTGCAATTATGGTTCACTAATGACCGTCATTTTGTGGCTGGAACAATATTAAGTTTCATTTGTAATGCTATTAACCACTAGGTGCCTGTATGGCTCTTTAAAGGGTTACTTCAGCGATTAGCATTAAGCTTTGTTTCAGTAGAAATCCGGTAGTATATTCAAATTATCATACTTTCCCCCCTCATATCCCCCTGAGACGAAAGAATTATGCGTTTTATTTCTGGAAAAAAAAATCCTCAGATGATGCAAATATCATCATTTTGTGTCACCGGAGGAATTTTTATCCAGAAGCTAAAGACTACAGCCAGTAGGAGCTAGTTCTGCATGTTTACAACCCGCCCGTGGGGGTGGGATCTCACTCACAGAACGTATGCGCACGGCTGCTCTGCTCAGGCATTCATAACGGAGCAAAGGGAGCGTTTCAACTTTTCAACAATTCCTATGAAAGTTAAGCTTCCATAGGCATGATCTGAACACGCGCCGTGAATTATTTTATTACTATGAAAATGAAAACGACGGTGGGGGCGGTGCCGCGGTGGGCAAGTGATCCAGTGAACCAGTAACCGAGGCTTTGGGAGTGGTCTCGTAGGGCAGCGAAGCAAGTGCATTCTGGGAGTTGTTGTCTGTCTTCCACATGAGCCAAAAATAAATTTTCTGTCTTTTCTCAGTCTAGAACGCACCAAATAAAATAATTTCACATTTCTACTACATAAATGACCCAGTTTAAATGCACAACCATCTTCCCAGCGCTGAAGTACCCCTTTAATAAATACATGTAGGCCCATCTAGTCTAGTTGCTCAAAGTATTGCAGATCATGCTCGCTTATTTTTAGGTTTTGCATTTGAATAGATATTTAGGCATGATCAAACACTAATTTCTTAATGTGAAACTTTTAAATGTTAACGTACATCCTAATATTTTTAATGATGCTTGGGCCTATATAAGCACAAATAGAATTTAACCTAAGAAAAGTTTCAAATATGCTAAAAAGGCTAACTTATTTTTCCTTATGTAAAGAAATTGCTTTCTAATCTGTGGGAAACACTGGTACTGATGGCTAGTAATATCGTTTAAAATGTAATTATCATTAAAACCGTGTTTGACTTGACTTGACTTGTCACGATTTTGAAAACTTGCGGTAACTCCAGTCTGGCGCAGACGTTTTTTTTATTTTTTTTTAACGAGAGTAACTGGCAGAAGGCAGTGACTATGCTCTGGGGATTGTTCAGCCTTCTAAAAGGACCAAATCTGAGGTGTGGTCATATTTTGGCTTTTACAAAAGTCCTGAGGGAAACTCAATCGAGGATGGTCACCCTGAAGAAAGTCGCTGTAATGGGGGCGAACACTTAAAATCTGCTGAGTTGTCTCCAGTGTATAGCGAACACACGGCAGGTTAACTTTGCCCTCAATACCAAAACCACGTCTGGGAAATAATTGGACAAAGTTTTGAGTTTAAATATTTGATCTCGCTTGCTTCCACAACGAGAAGTTCACAGCAAGGCTTTGAGCCAAAGACGAACGGACAAGTTCAGACCACTATATATACATAGGGCTGCTTGATTTTTTTATTTGTTTGTTTGTTTGTTGATTTTCAAATATAAAACTTAATGTTTTTTTTTTTTTTTCATTTTCGGAAAGCTTGTGAATAGAAATCAAATCGTGAAATTTGTCAATACCCATCCCTAATATCCAGTGCTTCCCATAGGATTTTGAGACTTAATTTGTAAATGAAGAGCACCAATCCATGTTCTGTGTGCAAATTGATCTGTATCTGAACTTTAACGTGGACCATTTGATTATTACTTTCAAATAGACCAGGGGTGGTGAGCTCCGGTCCTCGACAGCCTCAGTCCTGCGGAGTTCAGCTCCAACCCTGATAAAACTCGCCTGCCTGTAGCTTCCTAGTAACCCTTCAGGGTGTGTTTGATTAGGGCTGGCGCAAAACTATGCAGGACCGTGGCTCTCCAGGACCGGAGTTCACCACCCCTGAAATGGACTATAGCTGTGTCCCAAATGACGCACTGTACACTATGCACTCAACCGTGTAGTGAACTTCCTGTTTTCCGTTAATTTACTGCATCATTCGGGTATTTAAAGTGCACTTTCTTTTTGTAATTTTCATTGTGAACACATTACTTGCGCACTATTCTATAACGTTTTTAAGTATAAATAGTGCAAGTATGCGAATTGGGACACCCCTTATATACTAATTAAATCAGTCTTTAAGCCATACTGCGCTCTCGATTTAGTGCATTTAACGTAGTTTTACGCCAAGTGTCTGTCAGATGTTTTAAGTTTTTAAATATTTTTGGTTCATTTATTAATCGGAGGCCAGAGTCTAGGTAATCAATGTGAAACCGATATTGTTGAAATCACTTTCAGACATTAAAGCGGATTACGAACTGCAGTGCGCTTATAATAAACAGAATATTATCGACCGTTGCTGTGGATGGTGACATAGTTACAGTTCTTGGTGTGTACGGGTACATAATGGATGAATGTTCTTATGATACAAGTGCCAATCCACTGTTTTTGCCCAGGATGCCCATGAGTTCCTGAGTCAGTGTCTGGACCAGCTGAAGGAAGATGTGGAGAAGATCAACAAAAGCTGGAAGAACGAGCCCTCGGCCTGGGACGAGCCTCAGAGCGCGCGGCTAGCAGAGGAGGCGGACACCTCTCGCGTCTACACCTGTCCTGTGACCGTCAACATGGAGTTTGAAGTGCAGCACACCATAACGTGTAAAAGGTGAGCTGGCAGCGTTTAAAGCAATCAGCCACGAGAGGCCAGGTGTTGTCTACATGTTGCCTGACTCGGTCCTTTCTTCCTCTGTGCAGCTGTGGAGAGGTGGTGACGAAGCGTGAGCAGTTCAATGATCTGTCCATCGACCTTCCTCGCAGGAAGAAAACGCTCCCTATGAGATCCATACAGGACTCGCTGGATCTCTTCTTCAGGGTGAGCCACTGCATCTTACCCGCTGACCAATGTGAAGGATCAAAACATTAAAGGCCAGCTAACTTAGGCAAACACTCTCTAAACAAACAGTGGTGTTCCAGTACTTCCTGGGTTGCTGAAGCACCTCCGCTATCGTTCTCCAGCATTTATTTTCCCTGAACGTCTTCCTGCATTGCATAATTCCACCAAGCATCACCAGTACCACCTCGCTTTTGTTGTGCCATGTTTGAAAGCGGTGTACGGAAGAGCTTCTGTGCTCCTATTGGTCAACATCACAGATAGGGATGCGCCAGCTCCGATACGCCATTATTTGCCGGATGGGGTATCGGTCAGACATGACCAATCCGATACTGTGTATAATATTGTGTTATTGTTAAGCCCCAGTGCCCCACAAAACATTATAAAGCATCTTCGTGCACCATTGTAAGTGTTCTGAAGCCGTTCCAGTTTAATGTGAGGTACAGATGAATATTTAAGTTACTAAATTCACGTGAACGCTTTCCTCCGCTGCGGCTCTCCATTCAGCTTTAAACTGCGTTCGGTTACGACAGTCAACACGAAAAAATGTAAGCATGCTAGTCCGGGACGTCATACAGAGTCACGGCTTCGAATGACACACTATAGGAGAGAAAATATTTGATTCTTGCGTCCCAACGCCCATTGTCGTTTACGAATCCCAACACCCCCCCAATGCCAAAATCAGGCTGATATGTAGTCTGAACCCGGCATAAGCGACAGTGAATAGCAGAGGAAGAATCCAGAACCGGCTCTTTTTGTATTCGGTGTGTGATAAACGTCATCGTGCATACATTTTCAATGGCTGTTTGACCTTGCACAGTGCTTCTTTGTGTACTGGGATAACCGCTGTATTTTTGCTTTTATTATAAGTGCGACACACTTGCAGAATTTTATTTTTTCTTGTGACTGATGCCTTCTGACTGCTGTGTGTTTGTAGATGGAGGAGATCGAGTATTCCTGTGAGAAATGCAGTGGAAAAGCAGCAACCGTCTCTCACAAGTTTAGCAGGCTTCCCAGGTAGGGATCAACAGACAGGCATGCTTCAGCTTTGAATTGTGGTCTGTTGGGAACAAAGATTTGACTGAACGTCTGTGTGCAGGGTGCTGATTCTTCACCTCAAACGCTACAGCTACAACACTCAGCTGTCTTTAAACAGCAAGCTGGGCCAACAAGTCCTGATCCCCAAGTACCTGACGCTGCTGTCCCACTGCACAGACGTCACGCGCCCCCCTCTCAGCCTCGGCTGGAGCGCACAGACGGCCCTGTACGACTCGCTCTCCTACTGTCTTTAGTGGCTTAATGTTGCGGCCTTCACGATCTCTAACGGCTTGTTTTCTTTCAGCTCCAGGACTCTAAAGACATCACAGTCCGTCAACTCGTCGACACTACGGTGAGAGCGTCCATCTGATGATGATTATATTCAGTCTTTGTGTTCATGCTCATGTGCTTTGAATGTGTGGTTCACAGGAAAGGTTCTCAGAAGCCGGAGAGCTCGGGCAGCGCGTTGTGCGACTCTGATAGCGAGGAGGAGCTAGTCAGAAAAGTTGCTCGCAGACATCATCCAGAAGACGACAGGACTGAAGAGGTGAGAACAGCGGTGTCTTCACTACTGGCTGTTTTGGGAGTGCATGCGTTTTTAAATATTGGGCAAAATGAATCTGACCACATCTCCCTCTCAGGTGCAGCACAACGAGCACTCGGAGTTGAATGCCATCAACGATGAGGAGATGCTGGCAGCGGTGCTGGAGTTGAGCCGACACGACACCAGCCTGTCCGGATGCCCTGACGACGAGCCCACCAGCAGCCCTGACACAGGGTTCGGAGATGCTGACGGACAGGACCTGACGCATCATTTGGACCTGCTGGATGGAGAGAAACAGCCCGCAGGTACACAACTCTAAACGGATGCCTGCTAGCCACACTTCAAGAGTGACCACATGGAGTTATTGTGACACATTCTCAGCCTTGAGCACGTCCTGTTTGTGTGTAGATGCTCTGGAGTCTCTAGATCTGACCATGGATGAGAATAAGGAGAACCAGACGCCTGAAGGAGTGCAGGGAGAGCTGGACTGGGTGCAGCAGTACAGCCTAGAGCAGGAGCGGGAGGAGCAGGAGCTGCAGCAGGCCCTCGCACAGAGCCTGCAGGAACACGTAAGGCCCGGGACACACCCATCCACACTTCTCGATGTAGAACCCTAGGGCTCCTCGCTCCCCTTTAAAGAACTCTATTCTATAACGGCTCTATATTGGGAGAAATGTCTTACTGCGTAATACTTTCATGTTTAACGCCATTTCAGTTTTTTTTTTCTGAAATGTTTACAAGTTGTTTAATAATTTAAAATTGATTGAACTAAATCTATAAAGGGATCCCATGATCCCAGGAAAAAGGTTCTGTATATGATGCGCCTGACGGAAAAACAGGTGGGGGCAATAAACATAAAATTTCACGCAATTTTTGAAGGGGACAAATAATATACAGCCAAAATCGTACTTGTAAGGATGTGTGTAGCACAAGAACATTTTGTACTTGGCGTTTTGGTGCACTGAGACATTATCTAATGTCCGTTTTTCTTTTGTCATTTTATCTGACCAACAACACAAAGCAAAAAACTATTGTTGTTAAACAACAATAGTTGTTTAAATATGAGTAAGGTTCACCACGCAGTCATATTATAATTACATTATTTCTCGTCCTCCACATAGTATAAAATACTATGATATTTAGATATTATACTACATGGATTCGCAAGCCCTCTGATCTGCCACTCATCACATTGAGCAAAACCCAACACCGATCTGACAGCGCGAGTGCGGCCGAGCGCAGATGCTTTCGGTTTAGAGTTGGCGTTAATTCGGGGGCGGGTTGCTTGGATTGTGGGTTCATTAGCCTATTATTCTTATTATTCTCTGCAATGACAAACTCACTTAAATGGGCGCCTTTACATTTCACTTTGAAACCAAATCTTCTGCGATCATCTCGTCTGTCAGCTCTTCGCTCTCGTGATGAATGAGCTCTGACTCCTGTGTTTGTGCTGTGACTCTCGTTCAGCTCGTGCTGTATTGAGCAGACGCGTTCAGTTTTTAACTGTGTGTGTTCTCTAACTGAACTAAATGATTTAATTACTATAAAAATGAAAACAACGGTGGGGCGGTGTCGCGGTGGGCAAGTGACGTAACCGGTGTTTTGCCTGAATAACCGATAACACCAACTATCGCAGCAAGCCTCATCTGTATCAGAGGAAATAATCCCTTCATCTGATGTTTAAAGTGAATGAAATAGCCCTGACAGCTCCTTACTGGTCTTCCACAACTCCTGACGGAACTCTTTAAGAACCTTTTCATCCCCGAGTGGTGTTGTCACGACACCAAAAGTATGACTGCGATACGATACCAGACTACAATACCGCGATACGATACTAAATCCATACCACAGCAAAAAAACAGTAAAAGTAGTTGAGTAATAAACTCATTTGGCCAGCATGTTCCTGCCCTGCTTTCTGACCCCCCCTTCCCCCTTCATTTAAAAATATAATAACTACATGCCAGTGTGAACATCCTTACAGAGATGTTAACAACAGTCACATTATTATCAGTCATGTTTACATTCACTATTCTCAACAGGTTGGGTTGACCAAAATCTCAGATCATGATACTAATTACATATTTTTTAAATGTAATTTTATAATTACAATATAGAGGTTTCATTATCTTTGTTTGTTTTTAAAAAATAAGCAAAAATTTTAAATTACAATGACAAACAGTGACCTGTCAGATACAGGTCTATTTAACAAGAGCATTCAAGAAATGAAATCAAATGTATAAAAAACAACCGCATCTTCACTCTATAAATACGGACCCAATACACTTTAACGCATCCGATTTCTCACTTTCTGCACACACGTCCTGACTCCTGCTGTCACACATCAACGCAAATAAATACTGCTGAATCTTACAATTCTTGATCCTGTGAATTTTTAAACCTTTTCGTCTGCTGAATTCTGTTACACTTGTGTCTTCAGCATGTTTGTAGAATATGCTGATAAACTGAGTCACAACCGAACTTTAGAGGTAATTATGCATTACATCATTTAATAATCAATTTAGTTTAGCCAATTAAAGCAAAAAGTCCCCCTATTATGCTATTTTAAAGGGTCTTCATTTTGTTTTGGATTCTACTACAACAGGTTTACATGCAAGGTCAAAAACCCATAATATTCACTGCAGCATCAGTGGTTTACTCAGTCTAGTCAGCTCTGATTGGTCAGATGGCCCAGTCTGTTGTGATTGGTCTGCTCTGCTCTGATTGGTCAGATGGCCCAGTCTGTTGTGATTGGTCCGCTCTGCTCTGATTGGTCAGATGGCCCAGTCTGCTGTGATTGGTCCGCTCTGCTCTGATTGGTCAGATGGCCCAGTCTGCTGTGATTGGTCCGCTCTGCTCTGATTGGTCAGATGGCCCAGTCTGTTGTGATTGGTCTACTCTGCTCTGATTGGTCAGATGGCCCAGTCTGTTGTGATTGGTCTACACTGCTCTGATTGGTCAGATGGCCCAGTCTGTTGTGATTGGTCCGCTCTGCTCTGATTGGTCAGATGGCCCAGTCTGTTGTGATTGGTCCGCTCTGCTCTGATTGGTCAGATGGCCCAGTCTGTTGTGATTGGTCTACTCTGCTCTGATTGGTCAGATGGCCCAGTCTGTTGTGATTGGTCTGCTCTGCTCTGATTGGTCAGATGCCCAGTCTGTTGTGATTGGTCTGCTCTGCTCTGATTGGTCAGATGCCCAGTCTGTTGTGATTGGTCCGCTCTGCTCTGATTGGTCAGATGGCCCAGTCTGTTGTGATTGGTCCGCTCTGCTCTGATTGGTCAGATGGCCCAGTCTGTTGTGATTGGTCCGCTCTGCTCTGATTGGTCAGATGGCCCAGTCTGTTGTGATTGGTCCGCTCTGCTCTGATTGGTCAGATGGCCCAGTCTGTTGTGATTGGTCCGCTCTGCTCTGATTGGTCAGATGGCCCAGTCTGTTGTGATTGGTCCGCTCTGCTCTGATTGGTCAGATGGCCCAGTCTGTTGTGATTGGTCTGCTCTGCTCTGATTGGTCAGATGGCCCAGTCTGTTGTGATTGGTCTGGTCTGCTCTGATTGGTCAGATGCCCAGTCTGTTGTGATTGGTCCGCTCTGCTCTGATTGGTCAGATGGCCCAGTCTGTTGTGATTGGTCTACTCTGTTGTGATTGGTCTACTCTGCTCTGATTGGTCAGATGGCCCAGTCTGTTGTGATTGGTCCGGTCTGCTCTGATTGGTCAGATGGCCCAGTCTGTTGTGATTGGTCTGCTCTGATTGGTCAGACGGCCCAGCCTGTTGTGATTGGTCTGGTCTGCTCTGATTGGTCAGATTACACACTACAGGAAAGGGAATATCTGATAAAGCATAATGGGCCACATTAATGAAAAATGTTAAGGTGTTTCCCTCTATTTAGGTTTTTGGGTTAAGTGGCACGGGTATATTTAGAGTTTTTCAGCACGGTCTCATCAGCTGTCACTTCTCAGTGTTGCTCATCTTTGACGTCAGCACAGCTTTAACTGATCCTGACCTTGACTGATGTACAGTAATGGAGAATATTGTCTTATTGCGCAGGAGGCGAGAGAGATGCGAGAAGATGATGATCTGAAGAGAGCCACTGAGCTCAGCCTGCAAGGTCAGTGTGGCGTGATGCCCGGTCACATGATCTTTGTTTAATGTGTTTGTGTTAACGTGTGTGTGTGTGTGTGTTGTTGTAGAGTTCAATAACTCTCTGCCTGAGCTGCTGTGCTCTGATGACGACTCGGGCAATGAAGATGGTCTGGATATGGAGTACAGTGAGGCTGAAGCTGAAGAGCTCAAGAAGAACGCTGAGGTGCGTCTCAGAGCCTCGCTGCGCTTAGAAGTGCCTGTTTTCATGGCGTGGTTTTAATGACTGTGATCTGTTGTGTAGACTGGAGAACTTCCCAACTCTTTCAGGCTCATCAGTGTGGTCAGTCACATCGGCAGCAGCTCTTCGTCAGGTATTGGCTGGTTTTACCTTCATGTTGCTGCTCTGCAGCCTAAGTGCAGTATGCTTGACTGGCTGCTGTTCGTGTTTCCTCCTGTAGGGCATTACATAAGTGATGTGTACGACATGAAGAAGCAGTCGTGGCTCACCTACAACGATCTGGACGTCTCGCGCACGCAGGAGTCCACCGTTCAGAGGGATCGGGACCGGAGCGGATACATCTTTTTCTACATGCACAAGTCAGTCTCTTCAGTGATGCACACCATTGGTTGAGCCTGTGTTGCGGTATCCGTGTCACATCTACGTATGAATGTCATGAACAAGTTTTATGATTTTGATTTATGATTTTATGAAATGTAGGAATAAACGAAACCACACGCACACAATACTCATAGCGTTGGTGAAATCCAGTTCAGAATATAATAGTTCAGGGTGCAACGATGCATCGTTATCGCAATATAAAAATTCAACAATGTAATTGATGTAAACGGTAGTTTTTGTCCAAGACTCGTAAGGTATAATCTACCTGTCATTGCTCACCCTCATGTTTCAAACCTACAAGATTTTCGTTCAACTTCCAAACACAAATTAAGATATTCTTTTATAAAACCTGAGAGATTTGTCCCTCCATTTTAAGGTGGCTTCACACTAGCACTTTTGGTGCGCACCCGGGTTCGATTGACGTGAGTTTGGTTCGTTTGGATGTGAACGTTGTCTTCTGAACTCGGGTGCGCACCTGCGAACCATACCCGAGTCCGCTTAAAAAGGTGGTCTGGGGTTCATGTGAACTCTGGTACGGTTCGCTGCTGATGTGAACGCAATCATACTAAATCGCAGAAGTGAACCGCTATTAATGACACAGGAAAATTAGTCAAACACACATCGTCAAATCATGAGCGTGACTGACATTTCTGCTCGTCTTCAGCGTTCTTTAGAGCATGTGCAGTACATTCACGGCAGATAGACGAGTGCCATTACGTACTGAAGCTTTGGTAACAAAACCAACGGTTCAAAAACACAAATATAAAAAAGCGAGGTGAGCAACACTGTTCATTTGCCACCACCTTGTTTGCCGTCGTTACCAAGCAATGGGGTAAACAGCTGCTGCTTTGACGCAAACGCACCCTGGTTTGGACCCAAATAATATAATATGAACACAGTCCAGCGGGGTCAGGGGGAGCAATCGAACCAAGTGTGAAAGCATCCTTAAAGTCCATTCCTCTACAACTTAAAAGATCCAAAAAAATGTCAAATGCATCTAGAAATAATCAATCAGTCGAGTGTCTAATCCAAATCCACGTCTTCTGAAGAGACGCAGTGGCTTTATGATGAACAGGTTTACAACGACGTGTGAAAACCACATGAGTGGGTAAAGGCAGAAATTGCATTTTTGGATGAACCGACCATTTACAGTTTAGTCATTTTGACTCTGATTGCATTGATCATCTGAAGCGCATGCGTGGAACTCATTTAAACCACGATTTCACATTTAGGTTTAGTAGTATGGTTATTCAAAGCATTTTAGATGTTTTATTCTTGTATGTATTAGCGGGACATGGCGAGCTCCTTGGAGAGTCGAGTGTAAAGGCCCGACACACTTCAAGCTAAATTGATGTAACGTCACTTCCAACAAAATCAGGCCAAAGCAAAGTTCGTTTTGGGAGTTTGAAACTTTCCAGAAAAGTTAACACCTTTTGTACTACCATTGGTTTGTGATTGCGTAATAGGTAGGTGTGAGCTGAGGCTCCGCCTCCTTTTTATTTTTATTTCTCCTGGTCAGTCTGTCAAGGTCCGTGAGTGAAAACACTGGAGAGTCTCTTCATAGTAGAAGTTGTACTTCTGATGAAACGAGACACTCGCTACATTTACATGCAACCAAATAATCCGTTAGTAATCGGATTGATAAGCCTCCATGGATCTGATTGAGCTCGATCGGAATGAAATTTCGAGGGGACATGTAAACACTGACACTGCTCACATATTTCTTGAGCAGTTTGAGCTCCAGTAGCTCGTCTGTTTGATTGGACCACACGGGCCAGCCTTCACTCCCCACGTGCATCAATGAGCCTTGGCCGCCCATGACCCTGTGGCCGGTTCACCACTGTTCCTTCCTTGGAGCACTTTTGATAGATCCTGACCACTGCAGACTGGGAACACCCCACAAGAGCTGCAGTTCTGGAGATGCTCTGACCCAGTCGTCTAGCCATCACAATCTGGCCCTTGTCAAACTCGCTCAAATCCTTACGCTTGCCCATTTTTCCTGCTTCTAACACATCAACTTTGAGGATAAAATGTTCACTTGCTGCCTAATATATCCCACCCACTAACAGGAGCTGTGATGAAGAGATCATCACTGTTATTCACCGGTCATAATGTTACGCCTGATGTAATAATGCAATGGGGGAATATTTGTGGGTCCTGATAATAAAATATTATTTTAATTATAATAAAGTAGCAATAAAAATCGTGACGTGTATCGTATATATCGCTGATACTGAGATGGTGGTGTTTGTGTTCAGAGATGTGTTTGAGGAGCTGTCGGAGCTGGAGAAGGCAGGAGGGAGCGCTGACGCCGGACGCTCAGTGCTGCAGCCGCTTTAACATCCCATCATCCACGTGTGTCCTGAACTGAGCCCGGGGTAAAGCCACACCCTTCATCAGTGCTACTGAAGACCGTCCACACACACACACACCCCTTCTGAGGGCACTTTCTCTCTCCCTCTCCCCATTTCTCCCTGTGAACTACTGTAGACTTGCAGTTAGATGGGTACATGTTCTAGAAACTGCGCAATGTGTCCGGGGAGCGGCAAAGAAAAATAAATATATAAATATAGAAAGCATTTTGAGTTACTCAAAATCAAGACGTTTCTTCTTTTGTTTGCCTTTAACATGAGAAGCTGAACTTCTCATGCATTAAATATTTGAAGTCCGCTTGTTTCTCCTATGAAATCTTGTTTTGTTTTTTTGTTTTGCAAATTTTAGATTTCCTTCCTGATCTATTGCATACAAAACTTTATTCTTGTATATGTTTGGGTGGAGTATTGAATGCGGGGTGTCTGTTTCTCGTTTGATATGCAGCTGAACATGTGGTGCAATATTTGCGTTTGCCAGTGGGCTTTTATATGATGACCTACAGCGACGAGAGCGAGACCTGGGATAGAAGCGCTTTATATTCGAGGCTTTACTGATGACTCTTTGTTGTTTTATTCTCATTTTATAAACGTTAATCTAACAAGCTCAGTGGTATTGATAATGTAGCTTGTCTTTTTTTAAAGATCGCCTCTCCGACACCTACAGACCTAGTGAAGCGTTTAGTTTTCCTTCTGTATAGAGCTTTACATTGTGAAGGTGCACAGCCGTGGTGTCGAGCGTGTGTGTTCAGAGAGAAGTCGAATGGCACACACCTTTACACATCCAGTGTGACTGTGCTTCATATGAAGTCAGCTGATGTTATTTATTTTGGGATGTGTGTACGTCACTGTGCCGTCACTCTTGTATTCATGTCTTCTGTTCTGCCGGTCTGAGTAGGTTGATGGAGGAGATTTGTGTTTCTGAAACAGTGCTATAAGCTCTACTTGATTGCTTAGTATTCAGTCTTTGACTTCCTCAAACACATTTTAAAATAAAGATTATTTAGAAAACCCCCCGGCTTGTTTCTTTCAGCTTTAATTGAGGAAAGGTTCTGGTTTGCGAGGGGTCACGCGTGCTGTGAGCGGCTGGAGGCGGCTGCCCGTCAGCCGGTTGAACTCGCTGAGGATGTAGCTCTCCTTCTGCTGCATCTGAAGGAAAACAGGAAAACCTGTCTGAATCACGGCACACTGCAGCAACTTATGATATATGTAGAGTACGGCCTGCACCATCTGGGGGGGAAATCTAATCGCAATGTTTTTCTCTTGCAATTTAATGCATTTATTTTAAAACAAATGAAATGCAAACACCAGATAAATAACATTTAACAAGAAATATTACTATTGCAATAACATTTTTATAAACATTAAAAAGTGTATAAGAATAAATAACAAAATAAGAGAGTTACTTAACATGCAGGCAGAGTATTGGAAGTGCCTAACTGTGCGTTCACGCCGCCGGCGGCGGTCGCGGCGCGTCGTGGACGATTTGGGCATCGAGGAGAGTTGAAATCAGGTCAACTTTATGGTAATGAGCTATGACTCGTTTCGGCGGCAACCAATTGGAATGTAGAAGTGCTCCGCTTGAGAGGATCCCAGAGAACGAGTCCTGGAAACTTTGGTTCCGAGCACATTAGTTCCTGAGCAAGATGGAGGAGATAATTGCGGTGCGGATTTCCCTTTCGTTTACGCTGTGATCATTCATAGTGATGTGTAATTTGATAAGAAGGCGCGCAACACTCTTTATAGGCGCTAGAACGCTTGTTTTTCAGCGGGAATGCAGTTCATTCTTACTTTCACATTTAAAAGATTTCATGAGGTTCCCTTATACCCTGCTCGTGGTCAGTCTGCCAATCAGCATGCTTGTTTGCTTTGCGGCCGGCCCCTTTAAATACAGTTTCAAAAAAGACCAAGCATTCGATCTGTCAGAGCGCCGGCGCGTCCACCAATCTTTCTACAGCGGCGGCGGGGTGAACGCACAGTAAAGATTTACTATCAATGCTGTCAAATCTATTAATCACGATGTAATCGCATCCAGAATAAGTGTTTTCATAATGTGTACTGTGTATAATTCTGTATATATAAATAATATACATGTGTATTTATATATGTAACACTTTACTTAAACATATACATGAATGAGTGCGTATTTATATATACATTTCTACACCGTACACATAAAAACACATTTGTGGGGGAACACTACACTGGAGAAAAACATGGATTATTCATTTCTTTAGAGTCAATTCTTTTATTTTTATTTTTTTAACCCAAAATAGGATGGAGTGAGCACGCTCATGTTTCATTCATACTGGAGGCCAGAGGGCGCCCTCGAGCAGAAGCGCCACATACGCCGCCACATACGCCTCCACACAGAAGTGATATGATGTTCCAGGAAATCCCTAATGTGGACTAAAGCCATCACCATTTCTGAATAAAAAGATATAAATATAAATGCTTTGATTAGACATGAAAACGCACGACTGCGACACTATATGGTGTATTTGAGCAGTTCTGGGGTATATTTATAATGCAGTGCCAATCAACACGGACTTCATCACTGTATAGAATACTATAACACCGCTCTGTGATGAGAAGCCACATCAGCTCACAAACACTCGACTGACGATATGAAGTGAGCATGAGCGCTATTAAACATTTTGTTTTATGAACTCTTGGCATTGCTAGTTTGGGAAGATGATTGACGCGTAGGGTTGGGTACCGCGGAACCTATATAACCGGTGTGTAACCGGACCGAATCAGAACGCAAACATGCGTTCCCGCTTTGTCCGGCGCCGAGCCAGAGACGGATGCGCTCGTCAATCACAACTATTCATCATGTTTATTTTAGGTTTCAGACATTTAAATGCCCTTAAGTACCAGCAAAAACACACTGATGTCTGTGGAAGCGGCAGTCATTTGATTACACATCAGATACACAGTATATAGTTAACTGTTCTTCTCCCAGTTCACCGGTCACTCTCATGTATTTCGTGAGACGACGGTGTATATTCTCAGTTTCTCTGAGGTGCAAACTCAGAATCGCGCATTACAGATCAGCTGACATGATCATTATAAAGGGTTTGTAACACACATTCACTATCGGAATATCAGATAGTTCATGACGTCGTTGTGAATATTTAGAAAAAACTAAAAGTGATGCATCTGTCATATGGCACTATTGTCACGTCGCCATGGAAACAATAAGGCGACGCATTCTAAAATATTTAGCCAGAGAATATGGTCATATTTCTGCAAAATAAAGCTGAAGCTGGTTTGTAGCATACCAACAGCTGTTATCAGCAGTTACTCAGTGTTACGTTAGGCCTGTTGTGGTCGGGTTAGATGGCTTAGGCTTTACTGTGAACTTAAGTCAGTTGTGTTTTGTATTTATTTAAGTATACAAGCAGGAGCGTGATCGTCAACCTGTTGGGTTTTTGTTAAAAGCAGAGGCTCTGTTCGTTCTTTTGATGCATTGCATGTTCAGATACTCATACAAAATGCTTGTAAAGGGGAAAGTAATCCAACTCTAATCTCAATTTAAAATGCTATTAAACTAAATGAGGATGCACACTGCGATCATTAACTTGTGTTTGAACATGCAGTTGTGACTCGTGGTTAAATATGCCCCCAGTTTCAGGGGAATACTGTGATTTATATTGTCCTCTTGTGAGATGTAATCGTACCTCACTCCAGTCCTCTTCGGTTTGATGTCTGTATCCCAGCAAGTGGCAGATCCCGTGTGCCGTGACCACCTGCTCGACACAGACACAGAGCAGCCCTTCAGGACACCGCTGAGCGTGTAAGAGATGAGTACACACGCGTGTGTGTGTGTGTGTGTTACCGTGAGCGCCTGATGAAGGTCCTGTGACGTCTCTCGGCACTGCTGCATCACGTACTCCACACCTAAGAAGATGTCCCCGAGGTTATACTCGTCCCTCTGCAGGACACACGGCATCTTGCCTGGCCGCAGATCCTGCCACAACAAACCAACCTCAGACAATCAATGAATATAAAGGGGACGCTCCTCTCACAATTTACCTTTTTCTTGCCGCTGCGAGTTCATAATTGGGACTTTACGCCTTAAAGTCAGAACTGCAGGTTATGAGCTACATCTTGCAATGGACACTTTCTATGAACTGTAAGATATTAACTCGCAATTCCAAGAAATAAAGTCCAAATTATAATATAAACTCAGCAAAAAGTCTGAATTATAAGATATAAACTCGCAACTCTGAGGGAAATAAAGTCAGAATTTCAAGAAACATTTTTAAATTGCAAGTGTAATTCACAATTCTGACTTTTTCTCAGCATTGAGATATAAAAATTTATTATTTAAATATAATGACCTTTTTTGATATTTTTTCCTTTACTTGCAATTCTTAATTTATATCTCGCAATTCCAATGGAAGAAAATCGCGAAGTCACGACTGTGAGGAAAAAACCATAGACTAAATGTGTCCGTGACGTCACCCGTAGGTTTCTGAAGCGTAAAGTCGGCCATTGCCATCTTGGCAGCGCGTCACTGGATAACTGACAATGGGCAAAGAGGCAGGACGTGGGCGGAGCTGAGGTGACATAGTAGGTGTGTTTGACATCGCCTGCGGCTGGATGCATCCGATCGGCGAGAGTATCCACGTGCAGGCGGGGAGGAGCTGCAAACGGAGACGTTAAGTCAGACATTTTCATTTATGTACTGCTTAATGCAGCGTCTGTATAAGAATAAAGTTCAACATATAAGCCTACACTATCAATGAAGTGGGGTCTGTTTTTAATCAGTTTTATTTTGATAAGCATGACAATATAACATCGCGACTACATAAAGAGGTTTTACTGTTATAAATTGTTTTATTTGTGAGCATTAGTGGAGCTGAAGGTTTTATAATAAACACGAAACACGCGTGATCAGCGTCATGCGGTGAATCCGGCCAATCGTGGAACAGATGTGTCGTCATCAGAGCCAATCGTGGAACAGCTGTGTCGTCATTAGAGCCACACGTGGAACAGCTGTGTCGTCATCAGAGCCAATCGTGGAACAGATGTGTCGTCATCAGAGCCAATCGTGGAACAGCTGTGTCGTCATTAGAGCCAATCGTGGAACAGCTGTGTCGTCATCAGAGCCAATCGTGGAACAGCTGTGTCGTCATCAGAGCCAATCGTGGAACAGGTGTGTCGTCATCAGAGCCAATCGTGGAACAGCTGTGTCGTCATCAGAGCCAATCGTGGAACAGATGTGTCGTCATCAGAGCCAATCGTGGAACAGCTGTGTCGTCATCAGAGCCAATCGTGGAACAGAGCCAATCGTGGAACAGATGTGTCGTCATCAGAGCCAATCGTGGAACAGCTGTGTCGTCATCAGAGCCAATCGTGGAACAGCTGTGTCGTCATCAGAGCCAATCGTGGAACAGCTGTGTCGTCATCAGAGCCAATCGTGGAACAGCCAATCGTGGAACAGCTGTGTCGTCATCAGAGCCAATCGTGGAACAGCTGTGTCGTCATCAGAGCCAATCGTGGAACAGAGCCAATCGTGGAACAGATGTGTCGTCATCAGAGCCAATCGTGGAACAGCTGTGTCGTCATCAGAGCCAATCGTGGAACAGCTGTGTCGTCATCAGAGCCAATCGTGGAACAGATGTGTCGTCATCAGAGCCAATCGTGGAACAGCTGTGTCGTCATCAGAGCCAATCGTGGAACAGAGCCAATCGTGGAACAGATGTGTCGTCATCAGAGCCAATCGTGGAACAGCTGTGTCGTCATCAGAGCCAATCGTGGAACAGATGTGTCGTCATCAGAGCCAATCGTGGAACAGATGTGTGTCGTCATCAGAGCCAATCGTGGAACAGCTGTGTCGTCATCAGAGCCAATCGTGGAACAGAGCCAATCGTGGAACAGCTGTGTCGTCATCAGAGCCAATCGTGGAACAGCTGTGTCATCATCAGAGCCAATCGTGGAACAGCTGTGTCATCATCAGAGCCAATCGTGGAACAGCTGTGTCGTCATCAGAGCCAATCGTGGAACAGATGTGTCGTCATCAGAGCCAATCGTGGAACAGCTGTGTCGTCATCAGAGCCAATCGTGGAACAGAGCCAATCGTGGAACAGATGTGTCGTCATCAGAGCCAATCGTGGAACAGCTGTGTCGTCATTAGAGCCAAACGTGGAACAGCTGTGTCGCCATCAGAGCCAATCGTGGAACAGCTGTGTCGTCATCAGAGCCAATCGTGGAACAGCTGTGTCGTCATCAGAGCCAATCGTGGAACAGCTGTGTCATCAGAGCCAATCGTGGAACAGCTGTGTCGTCATCAGAGCCAATCGTGGAACAGCTGTGTCGTCATCAGAGCCAATCGTGGAACAGCTGTGTCGTCATCAGAGCCAATCGTGGAACAGCTGTGTCGTCATCAGAGCCAATCGTGGAACAGCTGTGTCGTCATCAGAGCCATCGTGGAACAGCTGTGTCATCAGAGCCAATCGTGGAACAGCTGTGTCATCAGAGCCAATCGTGGAATCAGAGCCAATCGTGGAACAGCTGTGTCGTCATCAGAGCCAATCGTGGAACAGCTGTGTCGTCATCAGAGCCAATCGTGGAACAGCAGTGTCGTCATCAGAGCCAATCGTGGAACAGCAGTGTCGTCATCAGAGCCAATCGTGGAACAGCAGTGTAAGTCATCAGTGTCGCTTGGAACAGCAGAGCCAAGCCAATCGTGGAACGTGGAACATCAGAGCCAATCGTGGAACAGCAGTGTCGTCATCAGAGCCAATCGTGGAACAGCAGTGTCGTCATCAGAGCCAATCGTGGAACAGCAGTGTCGTCATCAGAGCCAATCGTGGAACAGCTGTGTCGTCATTAGAGCCAATCGTGGAACAGCTGTGTCGTCATTAGAGCCAATCGTGGAACAGCAGTGTCGTCATCAGAGCCAATCGTGGAACAGCAGTGTCGTCATCAGAGCCAATCGTGGAACAGCTGTGCCGTCATTAGAGCCAATCGTGGAACAGCTGTGTCGTCATCAGAGCCAATCGTGGAACAGCTGTGTCGTCATCAGAGCTTGTGCAGCCGCTCTGTAGAAACTGCACTGGCTGTATTAGCCGGCTGCTCTCGAATCGCTCTCGTGGCACTTTGGTGACATACGTCACAGTCACGTGCCGTCAGCGCTGCCTGAAGTCGGACAACATTTCTAACCGGCATGCACGGCTTCGAGTCAGCCGCGATCGGTCTGCACATCGCTGCATCAAGTCAAACAAGCCTCATGACCAACAGACAGCAGACAAACGGCTACCTGTCACTCAAAGTGGCCACGCCCTTAATTATGCAGAACTTTAAGGCTTAATATAATGTAAACGAACGAGTTATAAAAAATAAAATAAAAAAATTAGCCGTATAGACCAAAACCACAGTTTGTCCCGGACTGTAAATGTGTTCTTCTGCTGTAAAGTTGGGTATTTTAACATGGGGCTCAATGAGATTCTGCTCCCTTCTGGAGCCGGTCTCTAGTGGCCAGCCCATGAACTGCAGTTTAAGTCACTTCCGTATCGGCTTCAACAGAAACTGGGGGAGGAGCCGCTTGGGGAAAAAACTCAATTGCAAGAAAGTTTAGATTTAGTTTTTTTTTTTTTTCTCAGAATTGTGAGATTATGATTCATTCACAATTTTGAGTTATGAAGTCCAAACTGTAATATATAAACTCATACTTGTGAGATAAAATGTCGCTATTGCGAGAGAACTTTTATAATCGACTTTTTTTTCTTCTTCTCAATATTGTGAGAAATTCACAATTGAGTTGCAGGCCAAAATATATTAGGGATGGGCGTATCGATATATATCGATACTGATGTGAGCATTGAGAAGTCTCAGTACTCAAATAAAAATATCTATGTTTTTTTTATTTTTTTTTTATCAGTAATTTTGTCTATTTCAAAAGATTATTTAATGCATACAACACGAATAACCTATGTTACTGAATAGTTGTGTAGTATAGGACTCTTTCCTGCTCATCTGAACCACGATCTGAGCGCAAATGCTGCCAGACAGAGCCAGTCGATCACAGAGAGAGCGTTCTCACTGATGACGCTATTCAGACAGAGCTGCAGCCCTGGACAGTGCTCATCAGAACACAGAGAAACACATGTTTGAGATATTTCACAATAAACACACAAACTGTAGCCTGCATAGTGCAATTACACTCTTTAAACTTAATGTTAAACGTTGACATTGATCATGTTCTACTCTGTAACTAATGTTAATATAAATCATGTCAGAATAAAAAGGTTGCATGTTATGGGTGCAGTGTCCGGTCACTGGCAGTCCCTTTTTTACTACAGTGACCATAGCTCAGCTTATTTGTAGATTTCCATGGTTACCACTAAACATTTTTACCATGTGTAAAAAAAAAAAAAAAAAAAAAAAAAAAAGATCTAATAAGTTGCAGTTAAGGCATATTGAATGTTAAAATGCCTTTCAAATATGTTAAGTGAGTATCTTTACCCATTTTATTCTTTAATCATTTAAAAGTATTGTATTGGTATTGAGGCTGCTCACTGCAGAGCAAATGGGTGGCGCGTACATGTAGCTCCTCCCCACTAGACCTCCAGAGAGGAGGAGCTGAATGTCATTTGACTGCAGTGAGTACCACTTGCTTGAAAGTATCGTTATCGCCCATCCCTATATATATATAAAAATTTTTTTTTTTTTTTTTTAAGGTCAGAATTGTGAGGTTAAAAACTCACAATTATCTGTTGTATTTGTTTATTTAATTCTGTGGCGGAAACGAGCTCCCACAGACACGGGCTAATAACGGTCATCCCTGATGGACACCTGTCAATCACACACACACACACACACACTGTCACCTCATAGAACGGGAAGGACAGCACATCTGTGGGCTGGTTCCTCTTCCGGTAGATGTGGTTGATGCGCTGGATCCTGCGGTTGTCCACGCAGATGATGCCGATGTCGAACTTCTGCACGCCGAATATGTGTCTGAGGAGCTCCACGTCTCTGCGCAGGCGCGCTCGCCTCAGGGGAACCGCCGTCTGCAGGTTCCGCAGCACGAGCCCCATCAACGCAACACAGCGAATAAAACCTGACAAAACAACCGGCTAGAGGCTCCTTTTACAAGGTGACCGTCTGGAATCAACATGTACAGATGTATTCACTCTGCTCCTCACGGACAGGACATATACGTTTCAAAAGAGAACATATAAATAATAAAAAAAGACCGGTCATTTCGATACAGCTACCATGAGCCCATTGATTTGGAAAGCGAAAGTGCGCATGCGCGAACATTCATAAATGTCAAAATAAAAGTTCTGTTATTAAACCGTTGGATTTTTTTTATTTTTTATTTTATGAGTATATACTAAGTATTTGTTATCTATGTGGAAAGTATTGTAATAATAATGTAGAGTTTTCTATATATACAAATATAAAAATATGTCCTGTTTGGTATTTATTTCGATTGTACTATGACTTTTACTCTTCACCGGAAGTAGAAGCTAGGAACGTCCAGCATTGCTTGTGCGTTCGTGTTGGAGGTCATTCAAAAGGTAAGTTATGCTGCCGTTTAACACACAAACAAATGATTTACACCTCTTTTAATGCAATTTTATCTTTTACACTGGACAGTGTATTTATGTGGTACTGAAACAGCATCGGAGTCGGTGTTTGTTTGCTAGCTGTCATTAGCTGCTTCACTTGTGTTGTTTATATGTGTATCTGAACCACTTCAGTCACCGTAAACACGACTGAACAGATAATTACAGCTTACTACAACTACACTGCTCAGTTGCGATCTTCAAACATGAATTTAACCGCCATACCACACGTTTCTCTCATGTTAAACCTTGATTGGTCTCGTTCATGTGTGAGTCGACTCAGTTGAACCGGTTGAACAGAATGTGTTGAACAGAGCGAGAGACACTTGGCTGTTTTATTTCTGCACACTATGAATTTAACCACCATAACCCCTTTATCCTACATTTTAAGCACACGTTTACTGTTACACCGTGAGTCGACTCGTTCATAAGTGATTCGGATGAGTCGACTCAGTTGAACTGGCTGAACACAATGTGTTGAACCGAGTGAGAGACACTGTTTGGCTGTTTTATTTCTGCACACTGATAACTGAGAGCTGTCTTCAGCAGCAGACATGGGTGGCGATCATGGACACGGAAAGCTGTCCATGCCGGACTACAAAGTGTGGAAGTGGGAAGGGACGCCGCTGGAAGTGACCCAACAGAGGCTCGCCCGGAGAGGACTCAGGGACCCCTGGGCCCGGTGAGAGATTTGGGTCCCTCCCGGGTAGCTGCTCCTGTATTGTTGGCCCGGAGTCCAAATGATTTCTGTGTTTAATAATTGATTTGTAATCATACCAATGTTCTCAGCTCTCTTGGATCTTACTATTAGGAAAATAATATGCACATCTCGACAACAAAAAAACACATTTAACACTTGTTATTTTTGTTTCATTCCTAACCACAAATTTTCATTGCTCTAGATCTGAGATTGTGGTCTTACAAAATACAGTGAAAATCAATATGTCCACAACTAGATTGTATAGAATACACTTATACAATACCTGTCAAAGGTTTCGGATGTTTAATTGAAAGAGTCCAATCCTCTCCATTGACTTTGTATTGCGTGAGGCTGCCTCCTTGTCATTTCTGACTTATAACAAAAAACAGAACAATGTCTAAAAGCTGATATTTACATTTATGCATTTGGCAGACGCTTTTATCCAAAGCGACTTGCGTTGCATTCGAGGTACACATTTTTACATTTGGTCAGTTCTTGCTTTCCCTGGGAACCCATGATATAACATATAACATGTCGTGCTCTGTCTCAATTTCCTGTATCCACTTTTCTCTCCTTAAACACTTGTTTTTTTGGGTCGACAGCTTATAAAATCTTGGTTCTGTGTTTTTTAGCTTGTCTGCTGTACACCTCGTCACATATCAGCTTTTAGACATTGTTCTGTTTTTTGTTATAAGTCAGAAATGACAAGGAGGCAGCCTCACGCAATACAAAGTCAATGGAGAGGGTTTGGTTTGGACGCACACACACAGGCACGCACACACACAGACAGACAGACAGACAGACACAGACGCGCACACACACACACGCGCACGCACACACACAGACAGACACACACAGACGCGCGCACACAGACAGACAGACGCGCGCGCACACAGACAGACACACACACACACAGACACACACACACAGACACACACAGAGACGCGCACAGACAGACAGACACACACAGAGACGCACACACAGACACGCGCACACACAGAGACGCACAGACAGACAGACAGACAGACACGCACACACAGACACACACAGAGACGCGCACAGACAGACAGACACACACAGAGACGCACACACAGACACGCGCACACACAGAGACGCACAGACAGACAGACAGACACGCACACACAGAGACGCACACACACAGACAGACAGACAGACACACAGACAGAGACGCAGACAGACAGAGACGCAGACAGACAGAGACGCAGACAGACAGAGACGCAGACAGACAGACACGCGCACAGACAGACACGCGCACAGACAGACAGACAGACACACGCGCAGACAGACAGACAGCGCGCGCACACAGAGACGCGCACACACAGAGAGCACGCACACAGAGAGACGCGCTGCGCACACACAGACGCACACGACACAAGACACAGAGACGCACACGCGCGCACACAGAGACGCACACGCGCGCACACAGAGACGCACACGCGCGCACACAGAGACGCGCGCACACAGACAGACACAGTCACGCGCACACACACAGATAGACAGACAGACACACACAGACAGACACGCACACAGACAGACAGACACGCACACACAGAGACACAGAAACGCACACGCGCACACACAGAGACGCGCGCACAGACAGACACAGACAGACGCACGCGCACACACAGAGACACACACACAGACACACACACGCGCACGCACACACACAGACACGCGCACACACACAGACAGACACACACAGACACGCGCACACACACACAGACAGACAGACAGACAGACAGACACACGCACAGACAGACACGCACGCGCACACACAGAGATGCACGCACACACACAGAGACGCACGCACACACACAGAGACACACACACAGAGGGTGTGGTCTTCAGATTATGATGCGTGTCGCTCTGTCTCTATATTTCACAATTTTACAGATTTTACTGTATTTTTGATCAAATAAATGCAGCCTTGGTGGACAGAAGAGACTTCCAAAATTAAAAATAAAAAGAATTATTCCTAACTCTTGTATATGCTGCATATAGTGGGCAACTAATCCCAGATCCATCCCTGCATGTTCTGAGAAAAATAGATTCCCTTAAAGTGACTTTCAGTGTATTTTAGTCTGATCAGCTTTCAGTTTTATTGTTCTTGCATGTTCAAAAGACTTTTTTCTATATGATATTTGTCCATTTATCGTAAGTAATGTGTTTTGTTTAATGAAACGGGGCACAATGAAGGGCTGAAGGGTGAGTGTGTGTTTGCAGGAACGAGGCGTGGAGATATACGGGCAGCTTCGGCGTGCCGGTGACCTTCAGAGAGGTGCTGCTGCGTGGCTTCCGGACGGGGTTCGCAGCGTTCGCGGTGGCTCTGGCTGTGGAGTACGCTTTCTTCCCTTCGAAGAAGTCCGAGCACTGATAGTGTGATCTCCCACGGACTCTGTGTACCTTGAGCCTGTTGCTGTTTCTCATGATGCCCCTGTTCCCTTCACCAGTCTGTACAATAAATATAAATTAATTGATTTGGGCTGAGCCTGATGATTTTACTGGATATTGTAGTCAAACCTTTAGAGCCACCTAAATTTCTCTTGAAATGACCTCTCGGAGTGAAATATGATTCTTTATGTAAGTATGAATGCCAGTGTCAGGCTATAGATGCTGTTGACCGTCAGTGCCATGAATTACATTTCTTAACCTTCATCTGATCCACTCCTCCTCCCATAAAATCCCCATTCATACTAGAGAAATTACTACAGAGATAAGACAACGTAAAGAAAGAGGATCTGACTCACATGACTGTAATGTGGAAGTGATACTGTATCGTGAAACACCGAGGCCTAAACCCTCCTCTGAATGACACAGCAGGACAAATACTGTATATGATTAACCTGCCCCTATTATGACTATATTACAGGATCCTCATTTTCTCCTACAGCAGGTTCTCTGCTCTGATTGGTCAGATGGTCCAGTCTGTTGTGATTGGTCTACTCTGCTCTGATTGGTCAGATGGCCCAGTCTGTTGTGATTGGTCTACTCTGCTCTGATTGGTCAGATGGCCCAGTCTGTTGTGATTGGTCTGCTCTGCTCCGACTGGTCAGATGGCCCAGTCTGTTGTGATTGGTCTGCTCTGCTCCGATTGGTCAGATGGCCCAGTCTGTTGTGATTGGTCTGCTCTGCTCCGACTGGTCAGATGGCCCAGTCTGTTGTGATTGGTCTACTCTGCTCCGATTGGTCAGATGGCCCAGTCTGTTGTGATTGGTCTGCTCTGCTCCGATTGGTCAGATGGCCCAGTCTGTTGTGATTGGTCTACTCTGCTCCGATTGGTCAGGTGGCCCAGTCTGTTGTGATTGGTCTACTCTGCTCCGATTGGTCAGATGGCCCAGTCTGTTGTGATTGGTCTACTCTGCTCTGATTGGTCAGATGGCCCAGTCTGTTGTGATTGGTCTACTCTGCTCCGATTGGTCAGATGGCCCAGTCTGTTGTGATTGGTCTACTCTGCTCTGATTGGTCAGATGGCCCAGTCTGTTGTGATTGGTCTACTCTGCTCTGATTGGTCAGATGGCCCAGTCTGTTGTGATTTCAGCTCTAGATTACTCAGCTCTTGACATACAGTGATACGAACAGTAACGGTGGTGTGGGTTTTACCGTATCAATCTCATCGCAGTGGATTTGCTTCGGCAGCAGAAAACAGCGTCTTCTCCACATGAGCAACACAAACCAAACTCTTCCAGTCTCAGATACAACTACAGTGTTTGAGGGCGGGGCGAAGCAGACGCTGTTCAGCCAATGAGGACCATAGGCTGGCATATATTACACTGCATTTCATACAGACACAGTCCAACACAAACTTAAAAAGAATAACACGGTTACACTTTAATGTATGGTGACGTATCTACATTGTGCTTACTCAAGTGTTGAGTAATATTACTATAGAGTTAGGGTTAGTCCTTGTAATCAGTGTTGGGTAAGACATTAGAGACAAATTACTCTCTCCAACAATTATTGAATTACTCATTACTTTCTAAATCCTGTATCATTTCTAGTTTAGTTTAATTGCATCAGTAATTAAATTAGAGAAAATAAGAGTAATCCCTTACTTTACCCTTTTCAAATTACTGTAACTACACTGCTTGCAATGATGCATAATACTGTTATTACTATAGTAAGTACTTTCATTAAAAAAAGACCCCAGCCAGGGGAATTCATCGACACGCATGATGTCAAAGATGCTTCAGGTACTTTAAAAGATGAATTTGAACACGTAACAGACACTTCTCCTTCGGGTATACAAATGTAATGTGTGATTGACGTAGAGGGAAGTTTCGCTTTCCGACCCACTGCGCCGACGCGTGATCTCATTTCCTCTTTCCAGTTCCATCATGCAGGTCATCTTTAATCCTGACTCCGAGGAAGAGGCTTCAGTTCAGACGAAAGAGCCCTCTCGAGGTAAGCTCTACTTTACTGCTGAGCATTTTATATTTATACATAAACACAAAACATTAGCACGGTAACCATAGTTTCAGCATCCTTATTTTGTAATACCACGTATGAGTGTGACTAAAGTTATTGCTAATATAGTCAAACGGTGATGGAAAGCTTGAAGATATTAATTTAATACGAGTATGCAGTGCTATTTTGGCGGAAACAATGTTATAATCATAATAGTTGTTATTATAGGATAGACGGATGTTGATTGATTGTCATTTGAAGATACATATTGGGATATTGATTTTATATTTAATCTAAAAAGTTGATGAATTAAGAATGCTCTATTGCCACATGATAATTGTGACCCTGGACCACAAAACCAGTGGCACATTGTTTTTTTTTAAATTGAGTTTTATACATCATCTGAAAGTTGAATAAATAAGCTTTGATGTATCGTTAGGATAGGACAACTATTGGGAAATCTGGAAGAAAATCCTTAGTGTAACGGAGGCCAGCTAGTAGTTTCTGTGCGAGTAAACCTCACTCCTCTGATCTCAAGAGACGCTCTAGCGACTGACGCTAGGGGTTGCAGCCTTTAGCCTCCTTGTTAGAGCGTCTGACTCTCATGCCGGTGGACCCGAGTTCAAGTCCCGCTTAGAGCGGGCGGTTCAACAGGAGGGGTTACATTAGCAGTGCATATTACTAATAATAATGCATTTTTGGAATATTTATGGTAAGAAATGTACAAAATATCTTCATGGAACGTGATCATGGAGCTGGTTTAAGCTGGTGTCCCAGTCTGGCTAACCTGGTGTTCTGGTAAAACAAGCCAGCCAGCTTAGGCTGGTTTTAGCTGGGGGGTTTTCCTCAGGGATGCCTTTTCAAAGAGTAATTATGAGAAGTAGCTTTGTCTCACTAGGTGTTATACAAAACATACTCTAAAACCCCAGTTATCAGTCAAATGAACTACACGCTTCAATCGTGAGTGGTGTAAAGGCCTAATGTGAGTGTTTGTCCTCAGATTGGGTTTGGAGCAGAATGTCCGGCCTGTCCCGCACCATCAGTCAGATCACAGATGAGCTCAGTACAGAAGAATGCAAGCGCATCTCGTACCTGTGCGGCTCTTTGGACACCGACCGCTTCTCCACAGATCCCAGAGGAACGCTACGGACGGTTTTCAGCCAAACCAGGATAGACTATGTGTTTCTCATGGAGCTCATTCTGAAGATAAAACGCTACGATCTGCTGCGAGAAGTGCTGAGCACCAACAAGAGCACAGTTGAGCGGATGCTGAAGAACGGCCATGCTGTGTCAGAGTACAGGTGAGGCTTTCCAGCTCTTCTGTGAAGCTCCACTGATGCAGTATGGGCTTGAAGAGGGTGTTTTAACCGTGTGTTTTTAGAGCGCTGATGGCGGATGTGAGCGAGGACATGGACACAGAGGACCTGAAGTCATTGGCATTCTTACTGAGAGAAACTTTACCGAAACAAAAACTGGAAAACGTCCAGGTATGATGCACTCAGATCGATGTTCTTCAGCTTTTTTTGCTGGATGCTTGTATGTATTTTTAACCATTTGCAAAATATATTTACAGAGTTTTTTAGACATCGTAGTGGAGTTGGAGAAACTCGACCAGCTCTCGAGTCAGAAGATGGACTTGATTGAAAGTTGCCTGAGGTCCATTCATAGGACCGATCTGGCTAAAAAGATCAGCCGCTACCAGCAGACAGGTGGGAATTACCGTTAGGATGACTAGTGGTTTGTTGTCATTGATGTTTTTGGAGATTTAAAATGCCCCTATTATGTGTTTTTGATATTCCTTTTCCTGTAGTATGTAAAAGAGCTGTTAGTGAATGTAAAAGGTCTGTAAACAGACTGGGCCATCTGACCAATCAGAGCGGAGTAGACCAATCACAACAGACTGGGCCATCTGACCAATCAGAGCAGAGTAGACCAATCACAACAGACTGGGCCATCTGACCAATCAGAGCACAGTAGACCTCACAACAGACTGGACCATCTGACCAATCAGAGCAGAGTAGACCAATCACAACAGACTGGACCATCTGACCAATCAGAGCGGAGTAGACCAATCAAAACAGACTGGGCCATCTGACCAATCAGAGCAGAGTAGACCAATCACAACAGACTGGGCCATCTGACCAATCAGAGCGGAGTAGACCAATCACAACAGACTGGGCCATCTGACCAATCAGAGCAGAGCAGACCAATCACAACAGACTGGGCCATCTGACCAATCAGAGCAGAGTAGACCAATCACAACAGACTGGGCCATCTGACCAATCAGAGCAGAGTAGACCAATCACAACAGACTGGACCATCTGACCAATCAGAGCAGAGAACCTGCTGTAGGAGAAAATGAGGATCCTGTAATATAGTCATAATAGGGGCAGGTTAATCATATACAGTATTTGTCCTGCTGTGTCATTCAGAGGAGGGTTTAGGCCTCGGTGTTTCACGATACAGTATCACTTCCACATTACAGTCATGTGAGTCAGATCCTCTTTCTTTACGTTGTCTTATCTCTGCTAAAACCACTGTTGTAGCTCTAACGGCCAGCTCAGAAGCAGAGGCGTGTCCTCCAGAGCATCCGCGGCGCTGCAGACCGCCATCGGTGAGATCCAGTGCTTGCCCTGTCTTAAAACGCTTTGTGTTTCAACCTCACCCTCACTGTTCCTGTCATTCACAGCCACACAACTCATCAGTTTCCTGTAATGTGAGCCACATTCACGCATTTTGTGGTGAGTCATAGGAAATTCTTTATAAGACTTCCTCATTGCTGCACATTTTCCAGTCACAGAAACTATGCATTAACACAGGAAGTGTTAAGCCACCAGCCTTTATGAATGAGTTGACGTATGCTGGACATGCATACATAAATACAACTAATGTGAAGCGTTTGAGTATAAGCCTCTGTTGAAAGATCATGAGAAACACACATTCAGTCAGGCGTGTCTGAACTGACTGCTCCATTACACTATGATCTGTGACATAACATGTTGAAAGATTGCTGGGTTTCAGTGTATTTCATGTTTTTTGATCTGCCCGTCTTCATTATAACTCTACATAATACATGTAATACATTTATCTTGTTGAATCTTTTTTATAGATACACAAACAGTGAAGAAGGAACTGCCCAGCTCTAGCTCCTGGTGTCAGGTAATTTTGTGTTTTTATGATACATGATTTTTCTTATGAATTATAAATATGCTTTAAATATATTCTGTATTTGTTCAATACAAGGAACATCGATGGTGGATTTTATTAAAACAAAAGGTTAATTCTGTACCATGGTCACATGCAAAGTACCTTCAAAATACTTCATATGGAGTTCTAGTGTGATGAATACGTGTTCATGTAGGTTATCAGTATGAGACTGAAATACAGTTTTGCATGTAGAATATTTGCAACATAGCGATACTTACATAGACATTATTTCCAAGCAGGGCTTGACATTGACTTTTTTGCTCACCGGTCGCTGTGGCTGGTGGTTTTCCAAAGTTAAAGCCACTCAGCATTTACACTAGCCACAACTTTGACATTAACACCATGAGAAAAACAGCCATATAGATATTTGTAGTAATATCTCATAGTTTGTCAGCAGGTTTATTAGGCAGCTGTCACTTTAAGATCCATTACACTGATACACATGCGTTTTCTTTCTCAACTGTTTACGTTCACTTAAAACAGAACTGACTGTGTTCATGTGAAGACCGGCATTTTGGCATTGTATTGCGTGTATTTGACTGGTTAAGCAGTGAAAAATAAGCCCTGAGAGGCGGCTTTATGTGTGTGTGAGCACAAAATCTGTGGGAATGAGTCAAATTATGAGCAATACGCCAAAATTCAAGCCCTGCAACAATATTGATCCGGAGCGAGTGCGGGGAGGAGGGTTTGTGTGTCACTCGCTGTCGGAGAGATGAGAGAGAGAAAGACACACGCTGGTATCATGTGTTTATTCTGCGGAGAATGAGCATTGGAAGTGTTTCATTTCAGTATCCATATGTATTGGAAAAACTCTGTTTTACACTACAATGCACTTTATTATTTCAGACGGCTTTTTTAAAAGACTGCACTTGAAAAATTTATATATTATATAAAATTCAACCCACCGACCAAAGTGTTTAGTAGGAGTGGACTGCGTTACACACCACTGCTGAAACACACACACACACACACACACACACACACACACACACACACACACACACACACACACACACACACACACACATACATACATACACATTTGACCAGTTGGTGGGTGTTAATGTCAAGCCCTGTTTCCTAGCAAGACTTTATGGTTGCAGACTCCAGATATAAGTGTTATGGAGTGTGTGATGTGAATGTGTTGTTTTTCCAGCAGGAAGTGTACAGTATGCAGACGGAGCCCAGAGGAGTGTGTTTAATCATAGACTGTGTCGGCACTGAAGGAGGTGAGAGAGAGAGATCGCTGCTTTACAGAATCATTCACAAGCATCATCACTCTAATGTAATGATTTGCTACTCAAGAAACATTTATGATTAGCCTGACAAGCCAGACCCACATCGAGATGTTGGGTCTGGGAACTCACCGTTGGCAGGGCTCAATCCGAGAGGCGGGATAAACGGTTGTCTTTCAGATTCCCTCTGCACAATAGGATAGCGCTACAGCCAATCAGAGCAACGGAGAAGGTGAAGCGGAGCTAGTTGATAGATTAAACTTTCGCCGTATCCGGTCGGCAAAACTCCGAACACATCTTCCTTTCTTAAGAATGACTTCAGTGCCGTTCTTTGTTCTTTTCTCAAAGAAAAGCTTAACTCCAAGTCTCCCAGAGTCACGACCAAAGCCGATTCTAAAGACCGCTGTTCTCCGGCTTCTTTGTTTTCAAGTAGCACGCGGAAACATCGCAACTCTGCCGTCATTATGTTAAGCCCGCCCACCGACTCTATACACAATGTGATTGGCCTGACCAGAGTTTGGTTTTTCCAGCTCGCAGGTCTACCGAGAGTTGCTAGACTACACTGGCGGCAAATTAGATTTGCTCCCGCTAGGGTGCGTCCAGATTTCTAGGCTAATTTATGATTATTTTTATCAGTGTTGAAAACATATTTCTGTGGAGACTGTCATACATGTTATTTTTCAGGTTTCATTGATGAATCAAAAGTTAAAAAAGAACAGAAACAGAATCTTTTGTAACATTATAAATGTCTTTACTGTGACTTTTGATTGATTTAATGCATTCTTGCTAAATAAAAATATTAATTTCTCATTTCAAATGACCCCGATCTTTTGAGTAGTACAGCAAATAACTTCTATGAGTCACTCTGGTAATATTTTTCATATGTGACCCTGGACCACAAAACCAGTCATATGGGTTCATTTTTTTAACTGAGATGTATACATCACCTGGAAGCTGAATAAATAATCTTTCCATTGATGTATGGTTTGTTAGGATAGGACTATATTTGTCCGCGATACAACTACTGTAAAATCTGGAATCTGAGGGTGCAAAAAAATCTAAATATGGAAAAAACTCCTTTAAAGTTGTCCAAATGAAGTCCTAATAATAATACATTTTTGGTATTTTTACGGTAGGATATTTACAAAATATCTTCATGAACATGATCTTTTTGTAATGAGAAATGTTGGTTTATTCACCAAAACACAACAGAATGAGCCGTTTCATAATGACCAGTTCATTCAATAGCAAACTGTTATCTAACTAGAGTGAATGTTTTAGTTATTACATTGGAAAGATCTGTTTGGTGATTTAGCACTATTATTAGCACTTAAGGCCCGTTCACACCAATGACGATAACTATAATTATAACGATAAAGATATAGTTGTAAAAATCGTTCTAAATATTAAAGAATAGCAGAGTTCACACCACAACGATGGTGGCACTGAGGAACAACATTGTTGGAATCACTTTCAGGACGTTATTTTCCGGCTGATGAACGTCATTGAGAAACATTGAGAGCCAATCAGAATCCACCAGACTTTGAAGAGCTGTGGACTGTGGACAATAAGGACTGCCGTAACTTAAAGCAACTTTCACAGTCCCGATCGAGACTTCATGAAGATTTATCATTTGCATGTGTTTTTAAGCCTTGCCAACACTTTTTGAGTCTCTGCACTTTAAAAAATATGATAAGTTATCACAACATGTTTTTAAAATAAGCAATTTTCAACTTTTTGTTATAAGTTATACAAGTCAGTTTAACGTAATTTAAGTTGAAATGACTTAAACATCCAAGTTGATTGTACTTAAAAGTTCCAAGCTGCTACTTTTTTTTTTTTACAGTGTGAGAGAATCCTAGTAAACACAGTCTGTTATGTCTTAAGTGAACCTAAACAGTTGAGAAATAAATGTGTAGCAGTATATTGGATCTGTGCACTCACTCTTGAATTGAATTGAATTGAATATTTTATTTGTCATTACACATGTACAAGTACAGTGTAACGAAATGAGTTTGGAGCAAGCCTCCGGGCCGCAGCCGATTATTCAGGCGCCGCCACACGCTCTCCAGAAATACAAGAATGCAGTTTAGCAAGCATTACATAGCAAACACAACAAAACATAAACATAAACATAAACATGACACAGTACACGTGGTCACGTGATGGGATTTTTTGTATGGACTGGGGGAGGAGATAGATAAAGACAGGCAGACGGTTGTAGTGGGATCGGGTTAGGTATTGTGTATGGTGCGAGTGAGTCTGTGAGAATGTTAGCCATAACTGAGAATGTTAGCCATAACATTCTTAAAGTGACAGTAGCGTAATAAACCTGCTGCCTGTTTTTAATGTTAATCAAACAGCAAATCACTCACTGCTCTTGACTGTATAAGGCTCAAATCAGACAGAACGCGTGTTTTTGCCGTGAGAGGTGCCTTTTATAAATGTGTGTTTTGCGTGTTTTAGCCGCCTGCTGTGCCTCGTGTTTTTGAAGGAGCGCTCTGAGCGCCTGAAGTTGAAAAAAATTCAGCTCTGAGCAGAAAAGTGGCCGACATCATTCGCGTTTTTTCCTTTGTCCAATCGAATTAATGGAGAGGCGGGCCTTCCGTTGTGGTGACGGTTACCTTGATTAGACTGACAGCACAGCTGATTCGGGCGTTGCTTAGCAACATTAAAAAACCGCAGCGCACGGCTCTTTTCTAAATAAAAAAACATCAACCAAAAAAAGGCAGTGCAGTGCACCTCGCGTTTTCAAACCTGAGATACGCGCTGTCTGATCAGGGCCTAACTGAGTAACTTTAATAAGGATTCATCTACACTCACCTAAAGGATTATTAGGAACACCTGTTCAATTTATCATTAATGCAATTATCTAATCAACCAATCACATGGCAGTTGCTTCAATGCATTTAGGGGTGTGGTCCTGGTCAAGACAGGTCTAGAGGTCAGCGGAGAATGGGCTGACTGATTCAAGCTGATAGAAGAGCAGCTTTGACTGAAATAACCACTTGTTACAACCGAGGTATGCAGCAAAGCATTTGTGAAGCCACAACACACACAACCTTGAGACGGATGGGCTACAACAGCAGAAGACCCCACCGGGTACCACTCATCTCCACTACAAATAGGAAAAAGAGGCTACAATTTGCACAAGCTCACCAAAATTGGACAGTTGAAGACTGGAAAAATGTTGCCTGGTCTGATGAGTCTCGATTTCTGTTGAGACATTCAGATGGTAGAGTCAGAATTTGGCGTAAACAGAATGAGAACATGGATCCATCATGCCTTGTTACCACTGTGCAGGCTGGTGGTGGTGGTGTAATGGTGTGGGGGATGTTTTCTTGGCACACTTTAGGCCCCTTAGTGCCAATTGGGCATCGTTTAAATGCCACGGCCTACCTGAGCATTGTTTCTGACTATGTCCATCCCTTTATGACCACCATGTACCCATTCTCTGATGGCTACTTCCAGCAGGATAATGCACCATGTCACAAAGCTCGAATCATTTCAAATTGGTTTCTTGAACATGACAATGAGTTCACTGTACTAAAATGGCCCCCACAGTCACCAGATTTCAACCCAATAGAGCATCTTTGGGATGTGGTGGAACGGGAGCTTCGTGCCCTGGATGTACATCCCACAAATCTCCATCAACTGCAAGATGCTATCTTATCAATATGGGCCAACATTTCTAAAGAATGCATTCAGCACCTTGTTGAATCAATGCCACGTAGAATTAAGGCAGTTCTGAAGGCGAAAGAGGGTCAAACACAGTATTAGTATGGTGTTCCTAATAATCCTTTAGGTGAGTGTACATTTAAGTTATACAGTGAAGACTTTTACTTTTGATTATTCATTTTCTCTACCTTACTGTTAGACGTACCTGAAAACCCTGAAGAGCAGTGTTTATTTTATTTGTATGTTCTGTTGTATTTGTGCTATTGATATAATTGATTATTTGTTCTTCTTTTATTACTGACAGTTTACTGTGTACTGGCTAGTAGTTTGTGGTGTCACAACCTTATTTATTAAGGTTATGGGTCAACAACTACAAAGACAATAGCTAGGCCTATTTTATTTATTTATGCATTACTTTTTTGTGGTGGGGCCAGTAAATATTTTGGCGGGGAAAGTAAAACTCTGAACCACTGGCCTGACCGGGACAGTAGAAAAATCCTTGCCGTTGAGCCCTGTGTTCTTGTCGGCTGCTGTGGATGCAAATTATTGTTATATTTATAGTTATCATTCTTGGTGTGAACGGGGCCTTTTTTTTGACACAATGCCATAGAAGAACCACTTCTGGTTCCCCAAAGAGCCTTTCAGTGAACAGTTTAAGTACCCATGGAACTAAAAGTAACCATTTGTGGAATGGATGTTAAAGGTTCTTTGTGGAATCATCACTACCAGTAAAGAACCTTTACTTTCCAGATTATAGTTGTGATAAAAGCATACATTATCGTCTGGTAAAGACTTCTGTTTTCCTCACAGATCAGCTGGAGCAAACCTTCAAGGCCTTACACTTCCATGTGCTCACACACAAGCTTCTGAGCGTGAGAGACGTGCTGTCCACGCTGAGGGAGGTGGCCCGTCAGCAGTGCCACTACAGGGCGTCTGCTTTCGTCTGCTGCATCATCAGCCGGAGCCACTCCTTGGATCTGCTGGCCACGGACTCTCACGCCCCAGGACTGAGTCTGGACACCATTAGGAGCCTCTTCAGCTCAAACTCCTGCCCTGGCCTGGCAGGCAAGCCCAAACTCTTCTTTATCCAGAGCTATGAGGTCTGTGCTGGCTGTGTGGGCTGCGGAGGTCAGGAGGACGGAGAGCTGGAGACGGACGCGCCCGTGTCCTCATGCTGGCCCAGGACCGTTCCAGCGGACGCTGATGTCTTCTGGAGTCACTGCTGGACTGAAGGGCAGCAGCTGGAGACGCCAAACCACCGGTCTGTGTACCTGCAGGCCCTGAGATCCTCTCTATCTGAAGGACAGAAGAGGTGAGATGCTTGTTATTTATAGGGGTGTTATTAAAACATGACGATATTTCCCATCCAGGTCAAAGGGTTTGTGGCTGAAGTGCAGTCAGCGTGAGAGTCAGGAAATTGATGCTGTTCTCACGCTCTCACAGACGAGACAGAGCAGGTTACAAGACTTAACAATACTTAATTTCTTCATTTTGTCAAGTAAATGTATCTTGATTTAAAGGAATGGTTCACCCAAAAATGAAAATGACCCCATGATTTGCTCTCCCTCAAGTCATCCCAGGTGTGTGTGTGACATTCTTCTCTCAGACGAACACAAGCTGAGTTATATTAGAAATATCCTGGCTCTTCCAGGCTTTATGATGGCAGAGAATAGTTGTTTCATTTATGAAGTCCATAAAAGTGCATCTATCATCATAAAAGTGCATCCATCCATCATAAAAGTGCATCCATCCATCATAAAAGTGCATCTATCATCATAAAAGTGCATCTGTCCATCATAAAAGTGCATCTATCATCATAAAAGTGCATCCATCCATCATAAAAGTGCATCCATCCATCATAAAAGTGCATCCGTCCATCATAAAAGTGCATCTATCCATCATAAAAGTGCATCTGTCCATCATAAAAGTGCATCAGTCCATCATAAAAGTGCATCTATCATCATAAAAGTGCATCTGTCCATCATAAAAGTGCATCTGTCCATCATAAAAGTGCATCTATCATCATAAAAGTGCATCCGTCCATCATAAAAGTGCATCCATCCATCCATCATATAACTGCTCCACATGGCTCCGGGGAGTTAATGAAGTCCTTCTGAAGTGAAGTGCTGTGTTTGTGTGAGAAAAATATCCATATTTAAAACTTTATAGACTTTATAAATAGCTAACTTCCAGTGGACCACCATACGCATCTATTTACGGTGAAAGAGTAACCTTTGAACCGTTGACACATGCGTATTGATGAACACAGAAGCGCAGAGGATAGAGCAAAACAAAACACCGGTCATGAATTCGAGACTAAAACGAGAGTTAAAGAAAAAGAAATTAAAGAGAAATGGTGGAGGATTTCGATATAAGAGAAGTTTGAGTTTGTTTCCCAACCCAATCCACGAGAGGCGTCAAAGCTTGAGATGCCCCTGTACATCGTGTCGGGTCACTTTTTTAGCGCAAGTCGACTTGCGTACCGCTGATTGCTGGAAGCTAGTTGTTTTAGTCTATAAAGTTAAAGATGCACTTTTATGATGATAGATGCACTTTTATGATGATAGATGCACTTTTATGATGGACGGATGCACTTTTATGATGGACGGATGCACTTTATGATGATAGATGCACTTTTATGATGGACAGATGCACTTTTATGATGATAGATGCGCTTTTATGATGATAGATGCACTTTTATGATGATAGATGCACTTTATGATGGACGGATGCACTTTTATGATGGACGGATGCACTTTTATGATGATAGATGCACTTTTATGATGGACAGATGCACTTTTATGATGATAGATGCGCTTTTATGATGGACAGATGCACTTTTATGATGATGGATGCACTTTTATGATGGACAGATGCACTTTTATGATGGATAGATGCACTTTTATGATGGACAGATGCACTTTTATGATGATAGATGCACTTTTATGATGGACGGATGCACTTTTATGATGATAGATGCACTTTTATGATGATAGATGCACTTTTATGATGACGGATGCACTTTTATGATGGACTGATGCACTTTTATGATGGACGGATGCACTTTTATGATGGATGGATGCACTTTTATGATGGACAGATGCACTTTTATGATGGACAGATGCACTTTTATGATGATAGATGCACTTTTATGATGGACGGATGCACTTTTATGATGGACGGATGCACTTTTATGATGATAGATGCACTTTTATGATGGACAGATGCACTTTTATGATGATAGATGCACTTTTATGATGGATAGATGCACTTTTATGATGGACGGATGCACTTTTATGATGATAGATGCACTTTTATGATGGACAGATGCACTTTTATGATGGACGGATGCACTTTTATGATGGACAGATGCACTTTTATGATGGACTGATGCACTTTTATGATGATAGATGCACTTTTATGATGGATAGATGCACTTTTATGATGGACTGATGCACTTTTATGATGGATGGATGCACTTTTATGATGGACGGATGCTCTTTATGATGGATGATGACTTTTATGACGGATGCACTTTTATGATGGACAGATGCACTTTTATGATGGACAGATGCACTTTTATGATGGACTGATGCACTTTTATGATGGACGGATGCACTTTTATGATGACGGATGCACTTTTATGATGGATGGATGCACTTTTATGATGGACTGATGCACTTTTTATGATGGACTTTTATGATGGATGGATGCACTTTTATGATGGATGGATGCTCTTTTATGATGGATATATGCACTTTTATGATGACTGATGCACTTTTATGATGGACGGATGCACTTTTATGATGGATGGATGCACTTTTATGATGGATAGATGCACTTTTATGATGGACGGATGCACTTTTATGATGGACGGATGCACTTTTATGATGAATAGATGCACTTTTATGATGGACGGATGCACTTTTATGATGGACTGATGCACTTTTATGATGAATGGATGCACTTTTATGATGGATGGATGCACTTTTATGATGGATGGATGCACTTTTATGATGGACGGATGCACTTTTATGATGGACGGATGCACTTTTATGATGATAGATGCACTTTTATGATGATGGATGCACTTTTATGATGATGGATGCACTTTTATGATGGACGGATGCACTTTTATGATGGACAGATGCACTTTTATGATGATAGATGCACTTTTATGATGGACGGATGCACTTTTATGATGGACGGATGCACTTTTATGGGCTTTAAAACAGAAACAGCCATTCTCTGCCATCATAAAGCCTGGAAGAGCCAGGATATTTCTAATATAACTCGGCTTGTGTTCGTCTGAGAGAAGAATGTCACACACACACCTGGGATGACTTGAGGGAGAGCAAATCATGGGGTCATTTTCATTTTTGGGTGAGCTAACCCTTTAAATCAAGATACATTTACTTGACAAAATTAAGAAATTAAATATTGTTTTCTGAGAAATTGAACAAAATTAACTGAGTTTATGCTTAAAACAAAAACAAGTGTCTGTCAATGGCTATGAAAATGACTTGCATTTGAATTAAGTTGATTTTTATGAACTCGTTGGCAGATATTTGTTCTGGTTTTAATCATGAAATCACTTTCACCAGATTTCTGATCTCAAACTTTTAAGCTATTTTTAGTCAAATTAATAAAGTAATGGAGATCTGTTGGAAATGGTATTCTCAAACTTTGAAGTGTCACTAATACAACTCATTGTGTGCTTAGACATTTACATTCACATATTGACGTGTTATATTCCCTTCAAATTATTCCTTACATTTCTTGAATTGCTCTTAAATGTACCTTCATAAATCCCGTTTCAAATTCTGCAGTTTCTAAATCTGCAGGTTTAATCCCTCGCTTTGAGTTCACATCTTTTGATGTCCATTTATTATATTTCATGAAATTACAGTGGCTGTAGCATTTTTATGTAAACAAGTGGCCAAATATTACAGATAAATGGACATTTGAATGAAATGTTTTGATTTGATCTGCTGTAAAGTTTAATAATCACCGGGCTGTTGTCGCCTCCCTGCAGGCGTGCGTTATAATATAATAATCTGTCATCGGCAGAAGTTTAACAGGATCACATTATCCTTCAATAACACCACACACTGTATTGTTTGTTAACTTAAAGTTTAAGTTACCTGGTTGGCTTTAAAATTTGAGTTCATTGAAATTAAAGTTGAGAGTTTATACAACAAAGGAGAGGTTTAATAAACAAAAACTTCAAATATGATGTTATCTGAACCACATTAATTATCTAAGTTGATTTTTACAAATGATAAAAGTCATGAAAAGTAGTATGATTATTTGCTTTTGATACCTTATTTGAGCCAGTTATTATTTTCTTATGTATTTTTAGTCATTTTAAAGGCTATTGTTCATTTAGGTCTTGTTTTATCACCACAAACAAATATCAGATTACTCGAATAATCGTCAAAATAATCAGCCGATTACTTAGGGACCGCGCTAGATTTAGCATGTTATGACTTTCAGTTTGAATATTTTTCCAGTCATATATTTCATCATTGAAGATTTCTTAAAAATAGTGTAAATGGTGTGATTTCACACACAATATTGTGTGTGTGTGTGTGTGTGTGTGTGTGTGTGTGTGTGTGTGTGTGTGTGTGTGTGTGTGTGTGTGTGTAAGATATTCTTTATCAATCTCCATTAAGCTTCACTAATGTTTTTTTTCCTCTCGTTCCAGGAGGACTCATTTGGTAGATGTGCACATGGCGGTGAACCGTGCCGTGTATGAACACAATCGCAGATCTGCCGAATCATCGTACTTGATAAATCTGAGACACACCCTCAGGAAAAATGTGTATCTGTCATGATTGTGCCATGAATCCTTACATTTAAGTGAAGGAGGATTATGTCTGAACAGCTGTTGTTTGAGGAATGTTTATCATCATAATGATGTCGATATGAATTGTATCAATTAAGGATGGTTTTGAGTGTTTCAGAGAACATTTCTCAGGTTGAGTCGCTGTAGTGTCCTATAATGTCCACATGTGGGCAGTGTCGTCCAGCGGTGACCCTCACTAGCCCTTGAGTTAACGTTTGCTTTGCTTTTAAAAACATCTGAACTGACTGTCCTTCATAAAAAGCACTTATTTAAATAACTTAATTGAATAAATGATTTGTTTAAATTGGCAAATTTCCAAACCATAATAAAGTATTTGAACACTGATAGCTAAGTCACAGGAACCTGTATTACTCGTGATCAAAATTACATCATTTATAACCATAAATGAAGATTTTATCATTTTTTTAGATGTGAATGTTCACATTATGTTTCTATTATGCAAGGATTTCAGTAGTGTTATGTGTTTTTGTCATAAAAAAGTTTAATATTTTCTTTCAATTTCCATTTTAGTTTTAATATTTATTACTATTGTTTTTTACATGCAATTATACATTTTCCATCTGTTTATTTTCATAATGTGTATTTATATTTTCTGCCCCTCTCGAATATGTGTAAACGATTTAAAATTGACTGTGTAATTACAGATATTTTACATCAACAAGAATCCAGTATGTTTATTTTATTTTAGAAGTTTTCTTCATTAGGATGCATGTTGGCCTGTTCATGTGTCTCCATCTCCTTGCAGAATTAGCAAATATGCACATTTTATCTGAAATAATAAGGCTCAAAGTCGTATCTCCATGTCATGCGTCAACCCTGTTACCATCATAACCTCTGTCATAATGACATGATCAAGATGTAAACCGTGGGGATGATCTTTAATATTCAACCCTGTTACCATCATAACCTCTGTCATAATGATATGATCAAGATGTAAACCGTGGGGATGATCTTTAATATTCAACCCCGTTACCGTCATAACCTCTGTCATAATGACATGATCAAGATGTAAACTGTGGGGATGATCTTTAATATTCAACCCGTTACCATCATAACCTCTGTCATAATGACAGTCAAGATGTAAACCGTAGGGATGATCTTTAATATTCAACCCCGTTACCATCATAACCTCTGTCATAATGACATGATCAAGATGTAAACCGTGGGGATGATCTTTAATATTCAACCCCGTTACCGTCATAACCTCTGTCATAATGATATGATCAAGATGTAAACCGTGTCAGTAGGGGATGATCTTTAATATTCAACCCTGTTACCATCATAACCTCTGTCATAATGATATGATCAAGATGTAAACCATGTCAGTAGGGGATGATCTTTAATATTCAACCCTGTTACCATCATAACCTCTGTCATAATGATATGATCAAGATGTAAACCGTGTCAGTAGGGGATGATCTTTAATATTCAGCCCCGTTACCATCATAACCTCTGTCATAATGACATGATCAAGATGTAAACCGTGGGGATGATCTTTAATATTCAGCCCTGTTACCGTCATAACCTCTGTCATAATGACATGATCAAGATGTAAACCGTGGGGATGATCTTTAATATTCAACCCGTTACCGTCATAACCTCTGTCATAATGACATGATCAAGATGTAAACCGTGGGGATGATCTTTAATATTCAGCCCGTTACCGTCATAACCTCTGTCATAATGACATGATCAAGATGTAAACCGTGGGGATGATTTTTAATATTCAACCCCGTTACCATCATAACCTCTGTCAAAATGACATGATCAAGATGTAAACCGTGGGGATGATCTTTAATATTCAACCCGTTACCATCATAACCTCTGTCATAATGACATGATCAAGATGTAAACCGTAGGGATGATCTTTAATATTACCCCGTTACCATCATAACCTCTGTCATAATGACAGATCAAGATGTAAACCGTGGGGATGATTTTTAATATTCAACCCTGTTACCATCATAACCTCTGTCATAATGACATGATCAAGATGTAAACCGTGGGGATGATCTTTAATATTCAACCTCGTTACCATCATAACCTCTGTCATAATGACATGATCAAGATGTAAACCGTAGGGGATGATCTTTAATATTCAACCCCGTTACCATCATAACCTCTGTCATAATGACATGATCAAGATGTAAACCGTGGGGATGATCTTTAATATTCAACCCTGTTACCATCATAACCTCTGTCATAATGATATGATCAAGATGTAAACCGTAGGGATGATCTTTAATATTCAACCCTGTTACCATCATAACCTCTGTCATAATGACATGATCAAGATGTAAACCGTAGGGATGATCTTTAATATTCAACCCCGTTACCATCATAACCTCTGTCATAATGACATGATCAAGATGTAAACCGTGGGGATGATCTTTAATATTCAACCCTGTTACCATCATAACCTCTGTCATAATGACATGATCAAGATGTAAACCGTAGGGATGATCTTTAATATTCAACCCTGTTACCATCATAACCTCTGTCATAATGACATGATCAAGATGTAAACCGTGGGGATGATCTTTAATATTCAACCCCGTTACCATCATAACCTCTGTCATAATGACATGATCAAGATGTAAACCGTGGGGATGATCTTTAATATTCAACCCCGTTACCATCATAACCTCTGTCATAATGACATGACATGATCAAGATGTAAACCGTAGGGATGATCTTTAATATTCAACCCGTTACCATCATAACCTCTGTCATAATGACATGATCAAGATGTAAACCGTAGGGGATGATCTTTAATATTCAACCCGTTACCATCATAACCTCTGTCATAATGACATGATCAAGATGTAAACCGTGGGGATGATCTTTAATATTCAGCCCTGTTACCATCATAACCTCTGTCATAATGACATGATCAAGATGTAAACCGTGGGGATGATCTTTAATATTCAACCCTGTTACCATCATAACCTCTGTCATAATGATATGATCAAGATGTAAACCGTAGGGATGATCTTTAATATTCAACCCTGTTACCATCATAACCTCTGTCATAATGATATGATCAAGATGTAAACCGTGTCAGTAGGGGATGATCTTTAATATTCAGCCCGTTACCATCATAACCTCTGTCATAATGACATGATCAAGATGTAAACCGTGGGGATGATCTTTAATATTCAACCCCGTTACCATCATAACCTCTGTCATAATGACATGATCAAGATGTAAACCGTGGGGATGATCTTTAATATTCAACCCCGTTACCGTCATAACCTCTGTCATAATGACATGATCAAGATGTAAACCGTGGGGATGATCTTTAATATTCAGCCCGTTACCGTCATAACCTCTGTCATAATGACATGATCAAGATGTAAACCGTGGGGATGATTTTTAATATTCAACCCCGTTACCATCATAACCTCTGTCAAAATGACATGATCAAGATGTAAACCGTGGGGATGATCTTTAATATTCAACCCCGTTACCATCATAACCTCTGTCATAATGACATGATCAAGATGTAAACCGTGGGGATGATCTTTAATATTCAGCCCCGTTACCATCATAACCTCTGTCATAATGATATGATCAAGATGTAAACCGTGTCAGTAGGGGATGATCTTTAATATTCAACCCTGTTACCATCATAACCTCTGTCATAATGACATGATCAAGATGTTAACCGTAGGGATGATCTTTAATATTCAACCCTGTTACCATCATAACCTCTGTCATAATGACATGATCAAGATGTAAACCGTAGGGATGATCTTTAATATTCAACCCCGTTACCATCATAACCTCTGTCATAATGATATGATCAAGATGTAAACCGTGTCAGTAGGGGATGATCTTTAATATTCAACCCTGTTACCATCATAACCTCTGTCATAATGACATGATCAAGATGTAAACCGTGGGGATGATCTTTAATATTCAGCCCTGTTACCATCATAACCTCTGTCATAATGACAATTATCAAGATGTAAACCGTGTCAGTAGGGGATGATCTTTAATATTCAACCCTGTTACCATCATAACCTCTGTCATAATGACAGTCAAGATGTAAACCGTGGGGATGATCTTTAATATTCAGCCCTGTTACCATCATAACCTCTGTCATAATGATATGATCAAGATGTAAACCGTAGGGATGATCTTTAATATTCAACCCTGTTACTATCATAACCTCTGTCATAATGATATGATCAAGATGTAAACCGTGTCAGTAGGGGATGATCTTTAATATTCAACCCTGTTACCATCATAACCTCTGTCATAATGACATGATCAAGATGTAAACCGTGGGGATGATCTTTAATATTCAGCCCCGTTACCATCATAACCTCTGTCATAATGATATGATCAAGATGTAAACCGTAGGGATGATCTTTAATATTCAACCCCGTTACCATCATAACCTCTGTCATAATGACATGATCAAGATGTAAACCGTAGTAGGGGATGATCTTTAATATTCAACCCCGTTACCATCATAACCTCTGTCATAATGACATGATCAAGATGTAAACCGTAGGGATGATCTTTAATATTCAACCCGTTACTGTCATAACCTCTGTCATAATGACATGATCAAGATGTAAACCGTAGGGATGATCTTTAATATTCAACCCGTTACCATCATAACCTCTGTCATAATGACATGATCAAGATGTAAACCGTGGGGATGATCTTTAATATTCAACCCTGTTACCATCATAACCTCTGTCATAATGATATGATCAAGATGTAAACCGTGTCAGTAGGGGATGATCTTTAATATTCAACCCTGTTACCATCATAACCTCTGTCATAATGACATGATCAAGATGTAAACCGTGGGGATGATCTTTAATATTCAGCCCCGTTACCATCATAACCTCTGTCATAATGACATGATCAAGATGTAAACCGTGGGGATGATCTTTAATATTCAACCCCGTTACCATCATAACCTCTGTCATAATGACATGATCAAGATGTAAACCGTAGGGATGATCTTTAATATTCAACCCCGTTACCGTCATAACCTCTGTCATAATGACATGATCAAGATGTAAACCGTAGGGATGATCTTTAATATTCAACCCCCGTTACCATCATAACCTCTGTCATAATGACATGATCAAGATGTAAACCGTGGGGATGATCTTTAATATTCAACCCTGTTACCATCATAACCTCTGTCATAATGATATGATCAAGATGTAAACCGTGTCAGTAGGGGATGATCTTTAATATTCAACCCTGTTACCATCATAACCTCTGTCATAATGACATGATCAAGATGTAAACCGTAGGGATGATCTTTAATATTCAACCCCGTTACCGTCATAACCTCTGTCATAATGACATGATCAAGATGTAAACCGTGGGGATGATCTTTAATATTCAACCCTGTTACCATCATAACCTCTGTCATAATGATATGATCAAGATGTAAACCGTGTCAGTAGGGGATGATCTTTAATATTCAACCCTGTTACCATCATCTTTTACTGTCAATGACTGATTAATGAAAGTGGATATTTGTAGAATCATCAGCATGAAGCTAAAATGACTAAATTGCTCACCCTGTTGCTTAAACCAGTTACCATCCTGTTCGTTATTTAAAGGCCATTGTTTAGCTTATATCTTAATATACATTAAGTTTTATGTTAGCTTAAGTGTCACAATGCATGTTTATAAACATGGCACATTATAAGATATTATTTGTCTGATAGAATGCATCAAATTTACCTAAAAACAACCATAAACTGCTAAATCTACTTATACTATCGAGGAATGACCCATTATTGTTAGTTTATTTAGTAAGTGCAGCGCTCTGCCAGCGCATGTCACTGGTGTGTGTGTGTGTGTGTGTGTGTGTGTATGTGTGTGTGTGTAGGTGAGACAGGACTGACTGGAGCAGCTCTCGCGCTCTTCCAGCTGCTCTGCTGCAATGGCGATGGTGGCGCGCTGAAGAGCGGAGTTGGGCGAGTTTCCCTTTGTTTTACGAAGAATTATACGGGAATCTTCAGTCATGCATGGCCATCCGGCGTAAAGAAGGGTGTGGATCTTGTATTTGAACATTTGATCTACGGTCCGAGCGGTAGGGCTGTACGCACACAGCAGCCTATATGCAACCGCCCCGATACTTCGCACATCTGCATGCGATACGCGACCAGCAGCCGCCCGGCCCGCCCCTCTCTCTCCACCAGCTGATCTGAGCCACAGCAAGCCCTCTGGCCGGCGAGGACCTGGAGCTGTCTGACCCAGCTGGATCGTTATGGCAGAACGCAGTTCCACCGGATTACTGATGATGATGCTGGACCCGTCGCCGGCGATCGCGATGACTCTCCCGGCGGAGGTGCGCGAGAAGCTGGCGGAGCTCGAGCTGGAGCTCTCCGAGGGTGAGTCGCTGATTTCCGCGTGCAGCCTTATTCCCATCTCCATGCGGCACACCGGCGTTGCATCAGATGGAACAGGGCTCCATGCATTATGACGGGTGCGAGCTGTTGACACACGTATAGCTTTCCATATGTGCTGTGGAATATCTGACCTGTCATCATGTTTCTGTATGAAGGTGATCATGATAGCTGTAACGCAGGTTCAGTGCTGCAGATCACTAACCATTCAATCCCAGTTAAAGCAATGCAGCTATTAAAGACAGTAACGTGTTGGCTTAATTCTGGCTACTTTGGTTTTCATCTGAATTACCATGTTGTGATTTTAAAGGCGCTGCTGGAACAAACGCAAGGCTTCACACAGTTGTGATTGTTGAATGAAATGAGATCTGGATTGTTCCCAGTGATCCAGTTTATCTGGCTATGGAAATTTCAGACATGAACAACAGCATGCTTTGCATTTCATGTGTCACGTGCGAGTCAGTGCTGCACATCTTCTCTAAACAGGCCATTGGCTGATAGGAGTATTGATGAAACCTGCAGGATCTTGCGTCTCTTCCTGACATGATGGACAGTCAAAGATCTTAATACTGTTTCCAATAAAATCCACACGAGCTTGACTCGCAAGGAATATGCTTTCAGTTATATCTGCAAAAAAATAGATAATAATAGATAACTACAATGCTTTTAAACAGTATGCCACTCATCCACATACTATTAGAGCTCAATCTTTTTTAAAGGCACAATATGTAAGATTTTTGGATTAAAATATCCAAAAACCACCAGAACAGTGTTATATATTTAGTTGACTTGTGCTTTATCTCAAATGTTTCTAAGAATGTTTAAATCCAGAGAAATAAGTGATTTTAACCAGGACACGGACCGTGCGTCGCCTATCAGTGACATCATATCCGCGTTACCCTCCGGTTTTATTTAGTAGTAACCATGGCAACACCAGAGCCGCTTTAATATCTGATGTGTTTTATTAGACACTGTTTGGATCATTGATGGACAGAAACTGATCATTGTTCTCCAGCTCAACACAGTTAGTCTGATTGTTTAAATCTGGTGTTGTTGATTTACCGCACAGAGTGCCATGTTTTACCACGCCTAATATGATCTCGCTCACTGCAGTGTGAACAAGTGTCTCATAGTGAACGCACAGAGTAGCATTATAACATGACTTTAACACACTCACATGTGTGTGATATGATAAACAGCGCTGCGTTACACACACACACACACACACACACACACACACACACACACACGAGCGGAAGAAGAGGAAGCGCTCGTCTGACAGAATAAAAGCTCTGCCAAATCAAGAGTCAAGACACGCCTTTGTTTTGAATAAGCAACGAAAAATGACATATTGTGACTTTAAAACTGCTTTAGTCTTTATAGAACTTGTTTATGTAATTCAGGGGCATTCTAGCCTGACAAGCCAGACCCACATCGAGATGTTGGGTCTGGGAACACACCATTGGCAGGGCTCAATCCGAGGGGCGGGATAAACGGTTGTCTTTCAGATTCCCTCTGCACGTAATAGGTCTTCAACCCTGCTCCTGGAGACCCACTGTCCTGCAGAGTTTAGCTCCGACCCTAATCACAGACAGCTGAAGCTAATCGAGCTCTTCAGGAGCACTTGTTGAAAATACACAGGCAGGTGTGCTGAAGCCGGATGGAAATAAACTGTGCAGAACAGTGGGTCCCCAGGAGCAGGGTTGAAGACCTCTGGGATAGCGCTACAGCCAATCAGAGCAACGGAGAAGGTGAAGCGGAGCTAGATGATAGATTAAACTTTCGTTTTCCTTTTTTTTTAAGCTTGCAAGCCAACTCTCCGTTGGTAGACTACCCTGCTGCCGCTAGGGTGCGTCTAGATTTGTAAGCTGGGGCATTCATTATAATTATAATTCTGCTGAGTAATGATCTGTTGGTTGAGCATTATTGTAGAGCAGTAAGACAATATCATATCAGAAGAATTGAGAATATACACTACTGTCTAGGGGCAGTAAGATTTCATCATATTTTTTTTAAAAGAAATTAATACTTTTATTCAGCCAGCATGCATTAAATTGATCAAAAGTCACAGTAAAGACTTTTATAATGTTACAAATGATTCTATTTCAAACAAATGCTGTATCACAGTTTCCACAGCAATATGAATAAGCAGTTTTCAACATTGATAATAATAATAAATGTTTCTTGAGTATCAAATCCTCATATGAGAGTGATTTCTGAAGGATCATGTGACACTGAAGACTGCGGTAATGGAGTAAATGACACTTTACTGTATAGTCACATAGAAAACAGCTGTTTTATGTTGTAATAATATTTCACAACATTACTGTTTTCACTTTTCACATTAAAAGATCTCACTGTCCCCAAACTTCTGAATGGTAGTGCTAGTGTAGACAGACACAGACAGAAACTCTGCAGTTCTGACCCGTATCTTGTTTGATTCGCTGTGGGACAGGCCTAGTTTCTCAGCAGGCTCAGGGAAGTTTCACGAATCCAAAATAGCAGCAGCTCCTTCTGTGTCACGGCTGATTTCTCCCTCTCCATCCCAACACCACAAATCCCCAGTACTGCTTTGACTTGTGTAAAAGTATCATTTTTGCTTGATTCAAATTTTTTGAGCATATGACGCAAGCGAACAACACAAAGAACGCAGTGGGATGGCAGAAAACAGCCGAACCCCTGTCCGCTTCCTGTTTGCGTGTGCATAACTTCCTGTCCTGCACGCTGTCTGATAGCCATTGTTTTCCTTCATCCCTTCATTCGCAGACATCACCAGGCCCCACTCCAGAATTATTTCACACAGCCTGTGTCTCAGTATGGCGGCATTAATGATTCAAGTAAACTTGAAGTAAGGCATCAGTAACAAAAAACGGCCATTCCCTTTGTCCCTTGAGCAGAAAGCATTGAAAGTGAAGTTGAATTTCGGATGTGCTGCTGCACCGTAGAGGATCAAGCATCACGTGGTTGACGCTGGTTGAGGGACGGTGGTTTAGTGTTATTCAGGACTCAGAGACCCCGAGGAACCCTGAGGAACCCGAGGCTCTTTCTCCAGTATTTTTGAGCTTTGAGAATCCATTGATGTGCTGCTGCTAATGACTGGGTGAAGGATGCATGTCAAACCGCACTGCATTGTTAGCTAAGTTCAGCTTTACTAGATGTGTGTGTCTCGAGGGACGGTTCATGTGCAGTGTAAGGTGAATAACTTCAGTCTCAATCGTTCACTTGTTTAAAGGTAGGGTAGGCAGTTTTCAGAGTGGCTAGCAATAGCAAGTTAGCTTTGCTCCAAAGCCACGCCTCCTTCAAAACACATGAACGCACACAGATTCAGCAAAGCGTCCCGAGAGAGACGGTGAGAAACTACCTCATGTCTCAAAGCACGTAACATTACAATAATAATGAACGTAAACAACTTACAGAGCTCTGACTTTTACCACCTGACTGCTGCAGATTAATTTCGCCGTTGATAGTGTTGCCATTGAAACACATACATTCAAACTAATGTCGTGGGTTTCCATCTCTTCCTAATGACAGTAGTTATGGTGTGAACGCAGCACCAGCTGGTTGTTTTGGTTCAGGCTGAACTGTAAAAGGCGTCTGCTGTTTGTTTGTGGGGCTCGGTGACTGACGTCTGTCTAACTCATAGCATGAAACACTGTGCGAGGTGAGCGGAGGTGTGGAAATACATATGCTGACAGGCAGGTAGGACATCCTATCATTGCTTTCAGACCAGATGCAATGATTGGACGAACATATTTGGTCCTGAGACGTCCACAGAAGATATATGTACATGTTTTAATATTTAGACCACTTTTAGTGATCAGTGATCACTCTCAGGATGTGAAGAGAGTTTCAACCATAATAACAAAAAATGTTTCTGGAACAATTCGCCTATCCTAACTTTAACTGAGATGTTTTGCAGTATGTTGTGGCTTGAGTTTGTCTGGTTATCACCAGACCAAGCTCAATCTTTTGAGACTCTGTGTTTTCTCCTGCACAAGAGGCGTGATCAATGGGCATAGATCAAATGACGCAATTGGATAGTCCTTCAACCAGTCAGACCAACGATCCTTCTCTTCTCTATCCCTCATCGTGTTAAACCCGCCAATAGCGTGCCAGGTGGATAAGCTGGTTTGTGATTGGTCCCCACAAATTTGTAACAGAAGCAGGATAGAAATATGTAGAGGTTTCCAGCCTGAGCTGCAGGGCGAAATCAAATCGCCAGCAGATCGGGCTGGGTTTACCCAGTCTAGGTTTGATTTAGTCCACAATAGTTTGAATCAGTCCATGTCATCTTGTTATATATGCTATTTTTTATTTTATTTATCTGTATCAGTTGATATTGGATCTATGTTTGTTACAACTGGACATTTAAATTCTCATGCTCATGTTCCCTAGATTTACATTTAGATTACAGTTTAACACTCATTTAAAGTTGCACTCTAAAAAATGCTGGGTTAAAAACAACCCAAGCAGGGTTGAAAATGGACAAACCCAGCAATTGGGTTGTTTTAACCGAGCGATTGGGTTGTTTTAAGCAAACATTTAACCCAACCGCTGGGTTAAAACAACCCATTTACTGGATTAAAACAACCCAGTTGCTGGGTTTGTCCATTTTCAACCCAACGTGGGTTGTTTTTAACCCAGCATTTTTTAGAGTGTATTCTTTAAATAAACAAGTAATGATGTTAAATGTAATCTTTAGCAAATCTAATGACATTGCCAAAAAGGGAGAGAATATTGTCATTGTTCCCATTATTGCATTGTTTTTCGTATTAGTCTGTATCATTAAATTATAATATTCCTGAGTAAATGACGACAGAAGCAGATGTTAAAGAATAATAAGCATGTTATTCTCTGGGTCTGATGCTCCTGCTATGCTTTCTTAGCTTGTCACTTTGTTTCCGACTTGCGCTGCCCCAAAAAGGACTGCTTGCGGCTATATTTATGAATACTTTCTGTTTGCCAACATAAATGACAGTATCAGGATGGGTGTTTTAGGTGGAGAATCCTCTCAATGCGCTCTCCTCAACTTGTGACTCTCTGTTCAGAAATATTGGTAAGCTATTATACTGACAATTGCATCTGAAACCAATAAAATGCATTAATCACAATTATTCACAGCATTTACTTCTTTTTTAAATAATCTAACAGTACAATACAAGTGTTTTTTGGCATTTCTCTGAAAGCCGTGTTTTGTAACAGGTTACCATGAAAAGGTGAAATGATTGAATATTTAAGAACAGTAAACTCAGCACACAGTCTTTTGATGATGTCACAGACTGTCGATTTCAGAACGGCTGCTTGATCCTGTTACACTGAATGACCTGCAACAAAACTGCATAATCGGGAAAAACGTCCTCTGGTTATTTCAATACTAATAATATAACATAGCCAACACTTATTTGAAAATACCAAGAAAACAGATACATTTTTAACTTGTTTTTTTTAATGTTTATTTTAAGATCAAAATCCGGACTATTACGCTGAATGACAGTTTTAGGTAACACCTTGTTTTACAGTGTTACATATGTTACATGTGCTTTCCATGTTAATAACACTAAATTATGCATAATTATATGCAACTAACTAACCCTAAACCAAACCCTAACGCTATAGTAAGTGCATGTAGTTACTCAGTAACAATGACACCTTAAACTAAAGGGTAACCCACTTTAGTACACTTTGGAACATTATTTCACCCATATTTCGACATTTTATTTTCACAAAGGTTATTTGAAACATGAAAGTAGAAGTGTTTTATTTGCATCTGATATGTTTTTCATATATATAAAATCACTTCTGTCAATTTAATTTGATGTGGACACCAAAATGGTGACATCTTGTCTTTAATATAATATATATATAATGAACTTCAAATATGGTTTTTAAGCTGATTATGTTTACAGTGCTTCATATGATCATAGCTCTTTCCCTCTTGAAGTACACAGTCTTTGTCCTTTGGTCCAGTTTTCAAAAGCTCTTTAGCTTTTGTCGAAGTTTGTAATGTTGGTTTGATTCATGGCTTATAACTCTTCAACAGAGACTTTTCTAAAATCCCTATGGGAGAAATGAATGGGAATGAACCGCTGAGAAAGTGTCTGGGCACTGTGCGCTCTATAGTTGATTACTGTAGACCAGCAGCTGGAGTTTGTTTTGGGTTTTTCTTTCAGTCACATGTTTTGATATTTGTGGGCATTGCTAATTGGGATGTTAATTATAATACCCCATTTATACTATTTCAGAACTGCTTTGATTGTCCAATCTTTGTTTCTGAAATTCGGATTGGCTAAAAACACACAACGCTCCCCTGACAGTTTTTTCTGCAGTCTGTCACAGAGGCAGGCGTGATTTCGAGACGCCTCTTTCAGTGATATTTGTCAGGTACTACAGACTTTAAATGTATGATAATCCAAAACACTCATACAACACCTTCAAGTCAGATCTGATATACTCGTCTGAGTGACCCAAGCTTCAATGTGCTCTTGCTCCTAGAGAAGTCCTGCTCTTCTCGTAGGGTTTTCATAGGCTTTGACCGGGATTCATGCACACATGCCGAGTTGTTGACCTCTATACGGATCAGCAGTGGCGAGATGGGGCGTGAATGAGTGCAAGAAGACAAATAGTGTGCATTAACTCCTGCGGCGAGCCTCTGCTCCTCCAGATAATTCATTCTCTCTCTCATTTCTCATTTCTCCTTCACTTTCCTTCAGCGCTCGTGCCTCTCCGGTCTGTAGCAATGGCTCAGAAACACATTATCTGTCGAGTATTGCTCAATGTCTGCAAGTGAAGGAGAGGATGTAGTCCAGTCTGACAGCAGTCATATGTCAGGTCATGTGATGATTCTGACCTAAAACGACTGTTCATCTGGGTGTAGCATCGCCGGTCATCGCTAGTCCTTCCCTCTCATGTGGCTGGTCAGGCGGCTGTGTTTTCTGCAGAATGGGAGGGGTTTTGGTGTGATGGTTTGGTTGTTATTAGGGTGCAACAATTGAGATTCTTCTATCTCACTTTTTCAAGCATTAAAGGGCTGGTAAAACACATTCTTTCGAAGGCTTGATTGTGTCTGTGGGGTGCACTGTAACGTGTTCATGCTTCGTTTTTTTAAAAATGGCATTATTTTTCATATATTTGACCTTTATTCTACACTGCTCTGTCCCGATCTGATGGTTTCCGGGTTCTATGACGCCGGTCCCTCAAAAATACGCAATGGGCTCAGATTGGTCAGCTGGCCCAGTGTGCTGTGATTGGCTAACCGCCTAGTGCACGTTTTTCGGAAACGTCACGCCCCTTACCTTTACCGGTAGTCTGTGCTTTGGTAGTATTAGAAACAGCGATTATAGGCAAATATCTGTCGCAAGAACTATTAACCAAACATTGGCTTTACTGTAGTAGCCAAATCAAACACAGAACCATGTTCAGCATGCCTGTAGATAAACGATACATAAAAGCTCTAATCAAAGAATAACTTACACTAATTCCCAGTTCGCTGTTGAGATTTAAAAGTTTGTAATGTTAGGTGTTTGTCGGATAACGTTAAGTATGAATGAGCATTTAACACACTGCTTTGCAGAGCCAAACGGTGTTGTCAGTTGTTTACTTCCTTGCTACAACACAAATTATTACAGGAAAACACATCGACGAAAAATAAATCATACTTACAGGTTGTGTCCCGTGAACAGCTTCTGTTTTTAAAGCTGGAACTGCTCCATCTTTCAGGACAAGCCGTTGTGCGAATCCGAAGATTGTGGAAGCTTTCCTCCGTAAAATGTGCAGCACGGAGAGCGAGATTTGGGTAATAATTATGAGGGACCGAGTTAAAAATAAATGAACCATTGATCCCTAACTCCCCCGTCCCTAGGAAGGCTGAACAAAGTGGACCTGCAATCCGGATGAGAATAACAGCGTTTCGTCAGCATTGCGGCAGCAACACTCCAGCCTGCTAACTACTATCTACACCACAACAACTCTTCTCCACAGCAGTAAAACATGGCCCCGCCCCCTTATTTAATATTCTCGGAGGAGGGGTTTATGTAAATATTGGGGTTGGTGATGTCAGCAACCCTGGAGGAATGTCTGTAGTCCCTACTGGCCGTTTGCTGCAGTCCTTAGAAAGTGATTTCTTTAAAAGCAAATCTCTCCCTTGCTTTAAACTTTGAACGTTGTAATTTTGCAGATGTTGTTTATGCTCAAACAGCGACATCACACACTAGCTAAAGTCAGAAAAGTGAAATCGTGTTTTACCAGCCCTTTAACACACAAAATGCAGCAAAAGTTCTGTTGCCACTGTCAAAGATCATTGTGACACACTAGCCAGTGAACGGCATGAAGCCAAATGGTGAAGCTTTTTTTCTTCTTCTTACAGGAATCATTTTGCTCCTAGTCTATATATAACTTTTTATTGCTGGTTAGTCTTTCTTTGTCCGTGGTCAACAACGTCCAAGTCATATTCCCATCTTGTTGCCATATTTGTGGTCTGACCAAGCTCACTCTGTCCAGCTGTTGTGTTTTGTAGTGAGTAGGTTTCTTCAGGAACACACACACCCGCTGAGTAAGAGTCGAGTTTGGCTTGTGTATAGAGCTGTCAGAGAACCAGCTCACCGTCCCACTGCCGTCGTCCATATTCATCGAGTGACCAAACTAATTGTGATGAATGTTGATCTAGAGTGACGTAAAAGTCTTCTGAATTCTGATATGAACGCTCAGACTGAGGTTGCAGTGCAGAACATCAGTCCTGTGTCCACATATGGAAGTGGCCCAAATCAGAATTCCTTGTGGTCTGTGCGGTTGACACTGTTACATATGAGCAAACTTTGCCTGCAGTGTGAACACAGCCTAACTCTTCATTAAAGCGGCTTCTGAACTCCTGAAACGCCTCCATTGTAGTCTTGAGTTTCTTCTGGGAACAAACACGAGTCAGTTGAGTTAGTAGTGTTGAAACTGGTGGTTATGTTAAGAGTTGGGACATTTCCCAAACACGCTGTAAGCGCTTGACCAATCACAACCCACTGTTCCAGCCGACCAATCAGAGCACACTGTGCTTTTCAGAAGGCGGGGCTCCATAAGCTATGTTTCCATCACCCTGTTTTAATGTGCATTTTGAAGTATCACATTAGAAACGAGTGATGGAAACGGCAAATTTCGCAAAAAAAATCCTTTAATACGCAAATAATTATGACAATCTAAGTGTGAGTTTTTTGCAAATCACTAAACCTGCCTGTGTTTTATTAATAATGTATAGCGTATTTTGGGAGGAAAATGTGTAATTAAATGCATTGCGTTCATATTCTGGACTTTTCTGTACATAGTATGTTTTGTTAGTTTACCGAGTTTGGTCTTTTAATGCCACTTTCTTAAGCCACGTTAAGCGTTTTTCATGTAAAGGTTAAGCTGAGGGAGTTTAATTTACTGTTGGTTACTATGTTACTAATACCACCGTCATTCGCTCAAACAACTTGACGCAAACGCACCTAATTCATATTTGTTCGTTTTTTCTTTTTTGCGAACTGTGAAAAGATTCGGTTCACGTTTGGATGGAAACCCAGCTATAGAGACAGGAACTAAACAGAGCGTTACTGTCAGACTGAGAAGAGACGAGCTGCAACAATGGAGAATATGAGGAAAATAATCAACATTCAAGCAGGAAAACCTGCTCTAGTAGAGCCAAACACAACATCCTGACTTCAAGGGTATAACAGGTCCTCTTCACAGCTCTGGACGTGTCTTTCTTCTGTGTTTGAGAGGGTTTCTGGGGTCTTTCATTAGCACAAGGCCAAGACAGAAATAAGAGTTTGTCTGGAGGTTTCCTCAGGCAGATTGTGAGGTTGAATTAAGAAATAATAAATCCCTCCACACTGAGAACAGCGTGGCACACAGTCTATTGTTCAAGCAGAGAGAACACACAAGTGCACACTGAAATATAATGGCTGTAGGATTTACTTTGAAACTATTGTCATGCTGAAATTGCTTGTAAATTTCACAAACACTTACAAAGAAACCAAGTAACACATTAAATGAAACATGAAATGTTGTTATTTTCGTGTGAAACATACTCCAATAAACTTTGTTTTATTTACAACGTTGAAAAATCTTTTTTTACAGTGATCTGTTATTGCTGTGGGAAGTTCAACTAGATAAAAGACCATATCATAATATTGCACTTGGTAGAAGTTAAACTTGGTTCCCTAAATTTGATTCCAAAATCCCAAGTTTTAGGTTGGCAGTGCTCTTGAGGGAAACTCTCTTCCCTTTATCCCGGTCTGATTACTGGGATTGGGATTGGGACACATGACTCAGCGTTTGTGCAGCGTGTAATCGTGCTCACGGGTGGGCGGGATCTTCAGGAACACGCCCACTGTTGCGCAACTCCTGGAATGGGACAGGAACTAAACAGAGCGTTACTGACAGACTGGGAAAAGAGGAGCTGCAACAGTGGAAAATATGGGGACAATAATCAACATTCAAGCAGGAAAACCTGCTCTACTAGAGCCAAACACAACATCCAGACTTCAAGGGTATAACAGGTCCTCTTCACGGCTCTGGACGTGTCTTTCTTCTGTGTTTGAAGGGGAATTTATATATTTGAATTATTAGTGTGCAACAATTAGACTCATTTGAGGCTGAATTTGTCCAATGCTGACCCTTTAAAGATTCTTTTATTATTATTAGACATGTAAGAACATTATACATAAAAATTAGGGATGCATGATATATATCAGTACCAGCTGTTATATATGTTCATTCTTAATGTTATCGTTATCAGTCCAATAAGACAATTTGTCCGATATATTGAAGCCGATAAATAATGGTAAATGGCCATCCAGCTCGTCGGGAGCAGCTGGGGTTGGGTGTCTTGCTCATGGACACCTCGACGCTTTGTCAGGTGGAACCGGGATTGAACCACCAACATTTGGATAGAAAAATTTGGATTTAGATTTATCGGCCAATATGTTCATATCGTTAATAAAAGTATATATTAGAATCAAGTCCCTCTAATTTGATTAAAATGTCATTCATTTTTTGAACGTTTTGGCAGGATTCCTGTGAATTTGATATTTGGTCATTTTTAGCAATTTGGTAACAAATTTTGCATATGTATTACTTAAGATTAATATGAATGGATACTGTAAAAATATATTGCTAGTTGTTAGTTCATATTAGTTCCTGCGTGTTAAAGAATGAGGCCACATTGTAAAGTGTGAGTCAGTATCTCAGATTTCTGTCAGTAAAGCTGTTGTCTGATGCTTGGAAGATGATATGGAAACTCTAGCATTTGTTTTTCAGGTGTATGATTTTCCCTGCATACATAAACAAGTTTGATCATGCAACGTAGAAACTTTGCTACATCAATTATTATGTGTTTAAAAGTGAATGTTTAACTGTGACACCTATTGCTTGAATAAGAGAAACGTATTGATAACCTCCAAATGCTCAAATAAAAATCCAAAAGTGTTAGTTTGATTGACTCATTTCTAAAGTTACACCACGTCCCTGAGCAAGAAAGCTTGTGTTTGGCCTCAGACAGACGGGATCCCAGCTATATCAACTCCAGTGTGCTGCGGTTTCAGGCGAGAACTCATGCGAGATACGCCAGCTTTGGCCTGCGGCTGTGGAGAATAGATTTTCAGAGGGGGTCATACATTTTTTAAGCTTGTGCCTGAAAGCATGGGAAGACTTCAGAGTGTTGCTGTGCAGTTGTATGTAGGTGTGTGTGTGTGTGTTGTTTTATGGGCTGTGTTCTGTTTGTTGAAACGGTCTCTTCTCTTTCGAGCGCTCAAGCACCCGCCACATGCCATGCTAGGCTTACGCTTTCTGTGGGTTTCTTTCACTGATGTTTATTTTTTGCCTAACTTCTTTGCGTTCCATGCTATAAGATTAAATATCATTAATTAATGAACCGCACTATGGGAAAGCGATATGTTACTGCTTCTTTGGGTTTATTTGACTTATACGCCCACCACATCACATCTCAACATATCACACTCGCTCTTCTTTTTGTATTTTTGGGCTAGTCATGTTTTATTTAGTGATGTTTCTACAGCTCAGGCTAATGGAGCCGCTCAGCGCTTTCTCAAGGGCGCTGGTCGCTTTCTAAAAACCTTTTGTTTGGACAGTTACCAAATGGATATTATCAGTTTCCAGGTTTTCACATCGTTTGCAGCTACATAACATCCTTTGCATAAATGATAGGGCTGTTTCAAAGTTGCCTCACTAAACGAACTCAGTGAAGACAATCGATAAATTCTTGTAATTGTCACCAGTTGCAAATCGTATTGTTATCATGTTGCTAAGCTATATCTCAACACTGCTGAGCATTTAACACAACACAAACCTGAGAGAGGTGCACACAACATTATTGGGTCAAATTCTCATTTTAACTCTAATAAAGTGTGCCAACATTATCAATAGTTCAAAGTTAAGCAAACTTGAATCAGATGCTAAATTCACGTGAGTAGGAATCACTGGATGTTTATTGCAAAGACTGCATTTTGCGGTCTTCAAATTTCACCGTACAGAAGTAAATGTGACCACATATGTTTTAAGTCCACAACTTTATTACAACGTTGCATTTTGGTTGCAATTAGGTAACATTGCAGTATAAAAAGGTCTGGAAACCACACCTGCAAATAAATAAACAAAATCAAATGTGGTGACACTTTATTTTAGTGGACTTGTTACATGTGTATCTACTATGTAATAACAGTAAATTATACATACTTACATGCAATTTGTCACAATTGCCTTGCTTTGTGTTTAAGGACTTTTATTTTGAAGTATATTTTCTGTTCCTATCCACCTTTTTCCTGAACATGAAAGTCTCGTTCGGGGGGTTTTATCCATAGACTGTAAAAACATATGGACGTAGTGTCCGTGACGCCACCCTAAGGTTTCTGAAGAGCGGTTCTGAAGCGTAAAGTAGAGTCGAGCTGGCCGTCGCCATCTTGGCAGTGCGTCAGTGTGCATCACTCCTGGATAACTGACAATGGGCAAAGAGGCGGGACGTGGGCGGAGCTGAGGTGACGTGATGACTAACAGACAGCAGACAAACAGCAATCCACCTGTCACTCAAAGTGGCCACGCCCTTAATTATGCAGAACTTTAAGGCTTTATATAATGCAAACGAATGAGTTATAAAAAGATTCACCCCCTCACAGCTATCATGAAGGGCAGAATTAGCCGTATAGACCAAAACCACAGTTTGTCCCAGGCTGTGAACATGTTTCTTCCTGAAACGGCAACCTCCCCCAGTTTCTGTTGAAGCCGATACGGAAGTGACTTAAACTGCAGTTCATGGACTGGCCACTAGAGACCGGCTCCAGAAGGGAGCAGAATCTCATTGAGCCCCATGTTAAAATACCCAACTTTACAGCAGAAGAACACATGTTTACAGTCCGGGACAAACTGTGGTTTTGGTCTATATGGCTAATTTTGCCCTTCATGACAACTGTGAGGGGGTGAATCTTTTTATAACTCATTCGTTTACATTATATAAAGCCTTAAAGTTCTGCATAATTAAGGGCGTGGCCACTTTGAGTGACAGGTGGAAAGCCGGTTATCTGCTGTCTGTTAGTCATCACATCAACTCAGCTCCTCAGCACTATATCCATATTTTTTTACAGTCTATGGTTTTATCCCTTAAAATGATGAGTGCACATTAGGGGTGTAAAGGTAAACAAAAATGGTTTTGAAGTCACGGTTCAGTACGGGTACAGAAAACTAAACATAAAATTGCTATTATTATTATTAAACACTGGTTTACTGAACAAATTGTGTCCTTGTCTTTGAATAAATTCAATTAAAATGAAAACGTCTTATAAGGATACAAAAAAATCTATCTCTGCTAATGCTGTAAGCTATATTACACATTGCTATAATATGACAATCAACAACAGAGCCTAAACTCAATTCAGTTGCTATTTATTTTTAGATATAATAAACACATTCATTATTTAAACATTCATTAAATATCAAGATAAAATATAATGAATAGGCTAATATAGTGCATATATTTAGCGAAAGAGTATTTGGTGAACTAACAAGCTGAGGACACGGAGTTAATGTGATGCTACGTGACATGTCGTTCTCAAGCTGTTTTATTGACGTCTTTCCCTGGTTGAAACACTGATTAAGTGATTACGGTGATAAACGGCATTTATTGTTTGAATTATGTGATACAATGGACAGAATATGAGAGATGAAAAGTTAAAAGTAGTTAATGGGCTACACTCTGTATTTGCAATTGCCGAATGATATGTGTACCGTTACACCCCTAGCACACATGTACCTTTTATGGGGAGTATTTTAACTTAAAGGATTAGTCACTTTAAAATGAAAATGTCCTGATAATTTACTCACCCCATCTCATCCCAGATGTTCAGGTCTTTCTTTCTTCAGTGGAAAAGAAATGAAGTTTTTTGAGGAAAACATTCCAGGATTTTTCTCCTCATAATGGACTTCAATGGCACCCAACGGCTGAAGGTCCAAATCAATGCAGTTTCAGAGGAAGGGCTTCAGAGGCTCTGCACGATCCCAGACCAGGAATAGGGGCTGATCTAGCCAAACCATCGGACATTTTCTAAAAAAAACCCAGGGGTGTCCATTCCTGCTCCTGGAGGGCCACTGTCCTGCAGAGTTCAGCTCCAACCCCAATTAAACACACCTGAACCAGCTAATCAAGGTCTTACTAGGCATACTAGAAACTTCCAGCAAGTGTGTTGAGGCAAACTGGAGCTAAACTCTGCAGGACAGTGCCCCTCCAGGACCGAGTCTGGACACTCCTGCGCTAGACGTAGGCGGAAGTACCGCGCCAAGCAAACGTGCGAAGACTAATACAAACGCCCTTTACCATTCCATTTCCAACTTCAAAATCATTCAACATCGTTGTTTTACCTTTTTTTGCTAAAGGATGTTTGTAGTCTACACACGAGCGCTTTTTAAACACGGGGGCGGTACTTCTGCCTACATCTAGCGTACCTTTCCAACGTGATTACACAATCTGTGGTGTGTTGCAGAGCAGTGTAAGATGAGCAATTTAGGTTAAAAGGTATATAAATTTGACCGATGGTTTGGCTGGATCAGACCCTATTCCTGGTCTGGGATCGTGCAGAGCCTCTGAAGCCCTTCCTCTGAAACTGCATTCATTTGAACATCTTGGATGGGATGGGGGTGAGTAAATTATCAGGACATTTTCATTTTTAACTGAACTAATCCTTTAAGTGCTGCTAGCCATACTCGTTTTCTCCTGTCAGTCTTTGGCATAAAATGTAAGGCGTACAGTGCCATATACGGACATTTTGTTCAGATTTTGCTGGTGCTCAATATTCATGTAATATCTTCAGTTTATAAAAGGTTAACCCTTTTCAGTAATTTTCAGTAATTTAATAATGAATTTGGTCTCTCTTTTTACCCAATTTTAACAATGGGTTGGAGACCAGAAGAGGACAGCATCCAAACGGAAGTTAGAATCCATCAGGACGGCGCTCATCGTTTGCTCAGGAAAAAGGTGGATTTTTCCCGGTGTTCATTTCCGGTGTTTAGTTCCTGTTTTACTTAATTTCCATAGTTACCCTTTTTAGTTTCCATAGCAATTGATTACTCACACCTGTTCCTTGTTAGCCTCTTGTTATATTTAGCTCTGTGTTTCTGCTGTCTTTTGTCGGTCGTTGTCTTTACATGTGTTTGTAAAGCTGCTGCATTTCTGTTCCCTGTGTGGATTATTATTGTCGTTGTCTTCCCTGCGTGGATTATTATTGTCGTTGTCTTCCCTGCGTGGATTATTATTGTCGTTGTCTTCCCTGCGTGGATTATTGTTGTGGTCTTCTCTGTGTGGATTATTGTTGTTGTCTTCCTTGCGTGGATTATCTTTCTTTGTGTGTTTGTTTAATGAACTGCTGTGGTTAGATCCTCTTCCCTCCTCAACCGTAACACAACTAACCGTAAACCAAACCTAAACCTATCGTAAGTACATGTTGTTAATTAATATTACTCAATATTAAATGTATAATTACACTGTTACAACAAAACAAGACCAATCTTTTGTGGAACATTGTATTTAGGTTTAAATCTGCACTTTCCAACTAAGAAAAGTCATCACAACCTTAGTTATGCTAACTGGATTGGTGGTACTGCTCCTTTATAAGCTCTTTGCAGTATTGAATACATTATAAATCATATCGTCTCTAGCTTTTGGTCCAGAGTTAGTGCTTGTGTCTGTATATTAAGTGTCATTCATCTCTTTAACAAATATCCTCTGGCTTGCGTTGTGCTTTTATCAGCCGCTCTCTCAGGAGGTGTTTAGTGCGTTCAGGGCTCTTGAAGAAGGACTGAGGCGCTGTGTTTTGTATTGAATTGATTTATTGCTGGCAGGAGTCCTGCGTGTGTGATTGAAAGCCCATGAGCAGATTGCTAGTGCACATTTTAATTTCACTCCCAGGATCCTCCGCTGGCTTTCGGCTAACTGCTGCTGTCAAATCACATGGGTCCAGGGTGAGATCGAACAAGTGTTTTTATAATCAATGCCTTTGATCCCAAGACTACATAAAACATATTAAGCTCATTGTTTTTGCCAAAATCCCAATGCAGAGAGCGAAAATATGTGCTTGGATGGATGGCTTTTCATCTATAAAGCTTCACACCCAAAGATTTAAGAGTGTTTTAGGGCGAATCTCATGAAAACATATCCAGGTCGTATTTCACCTCCACAAAATTGGTCGGCTGGAGCAGTGTGTTGTGATTGGTCCAGTGTTTGGGAAATGTCCCACCTTACCATAACTGCCAGTTTCAACACACTACTAACTAACTCAACCAGGCCCCGCCCCTTTATTGAATTATTATAATGAGGAATATTGTGATGTGTTCATTCCCAGAAGAAAACGCAAAACTACAATGGAGTTCAGAAACACTGACACTGATATAGAGAAGAACTCCCGCTGGAGGGACGCGTTCATGCTCAAACGGCAACATCACACACTAAAGACAGATAATGTTGATTGTGCATGAGGCTGGCTGATAATACTAACGCTCTGCACGAATGCTGTTTCTCAGAGGCTCACAGATATTGTGCTGTACCTGCTGTGTTTGCGTCAGTGGCTCTGAGCGTCGTTTGATCTCAGCAGACACCACTGACTGTCCAGAATCCCTCACTGCCTCCATCTGTCACGCGGTGTCCTCTGATTGGCCCACAGAACACCAATCACATCCTAAAGCGGTCTGGAGCCGAGAGCCGGGCTCTGAAAACCCTGCTGAGAACCACAGGAAGAGCAGCACAGGCCAAATCAAATTTAGCAGGTCTAACACTGAAACAAATAGGAGGGAAAAGAATTATGCTTTAGACCAACTTAAAAAAAAAGTTTTTCTCAAATTATATTATTTTGATTTAATATTAATTAAAAAATTATTTTCCTAAAAAATGATATTCATGCTACTGCAAGGATTCCTCCGATATAGCTATAATATGAAAGTAAAATTTTCACTTAAGATAAATCCATTTATTTTATCAATGTTTAATTTACACTCACCTAAAGGATTATTAGGAACACCATACTAATACTGTGTTTGACCCCCTTTCGCCTTCAGAACTGCCTTAATTCTACGTGGCATTGATTCAACAAGGTGCTGAAAGCATTCTTTAGAAATGTTGGCCCATATTGATAGGATAGCATCTTGCAGTTGATGGAGATTTGTGGGATGCACATCCAGGGCACGAAGCTCCCGTTCCACCACATCCCAAAGATGCTCTATTGGGTTGAGATCTGGTGACTGTGGGGGCCATTTTAGTACAGTGAACTCATTGTCATGTTCAAGAAACCAATTTGAAATGATTTGAGCTTTGTGACATGGTGCATTATCCTGCTGGAAGTAGCCATCAGAGAATGGGTACATGGTGGTCATAAAGGGATGGACATGGTCAGAAACAATGCTCAGGTAGGCCGTGGCATTTAAACGATGCCCAATTAGCACTAAGGGGCCTAAAGTGTGCCAAGAAAACATCCCCCACACCATTACACCACCACCACCAGCCTGCACAGTGGTAACAAGGCATGATGGATCCATGTTCTTATTCTGTTTACGCCAAATTCTGACTCTACCATCTGAACGTCTCAACAGAAATCGAGACTCATCAGACCAGGCAACATTTTTCCAGTCTTCAACTGTCCAATTTTGGTGAGCTCGTGCAAATTGTAGCCTCTTTTCCTATTTGTAGTGGAGATGAGTGGTACCCGGTGGGGTCTTCTGCTGTTGTAGCCCATCCGCCTCAAGGTTGTGCGTGTTGTGGCTTCACAAATGCTTTGCTGCATACCTTGGTTGTAACGAGTGGTTATTTCAGTCAAAGTTGCTCTTCTATCAGCTTGAATCAGTCGGCCCATTCTCCTCTGACCTCTAGCATCAACAAGGCATTTTCGCCCACAGGACTGCCGCATACTGGATGTTTTTCCCTTTTCACACCATTCTTTGTAAACCCTAGAAATGGTTGTGCGTGAAAATCCCAGTAACTGAGCAGATTGTGAAATACTCAGACCGGCCCGTCTGGCACCAACAACCATGCCACGCTCAAAACTGCTTAAATCACCTTTCTTTCCCATTCTGACATTCAGTTTGGAGTTCAGGAGATTGTCTTGACCAGGACCACACCCCTAAATGCATTGAAGCAACTGCCATGTGATTGGTTGATTAGATAATTGCATTAATGAGAAATTGAACAGGTGTTCCTAATAATCCTTTAGGTGAGTGTAGTTTACTTACCATAAATAAAGACAGGAATATTCTCTTTGAAAGACTATTTTTTGTAATGTCTTTTCATAATATGCATTATACTTTCTGTTATGTACTAAAAAAAAACAAACAAAAAAAAAAAAAAACAGCCAATATGTGTTCTACACATTAATACTCTGTGTGTTTACCACTGCGCGGTCCCTGGTCCTGCGTTTACTACTGCACGGTCCCCGGTCCCGCGTCTACTACTGCGCAGTCCCTGGTCCTGCGTTTACTACTGCACGGTCCCCGGTCCCGCGTTTACCACTGCACGGTCCCCGGTCCCGCGTTTACTACTGCACGGTCCCCGGTCCCGCGTTTACCACTGCACGGTCCCCGGTCCCGCGTTTACTACTGCACGGTCCCCGGTCCCGCGTCTACTACTACTGCGCAGTCCCTGGTCCGGTCGCGTTTACTACTACTGCGCAGTCCCTGGTCCCGCGTTTACCACTGCACGGTCCCGGTCCGCGTTTACCACTGCACGGTCCCGGGTACCACTGCACAGTCCCCGGTCCCGCGTTTACTACTGCGGTCCCGGTCCCGCGTCTACTACTGCGCAGTCCCTGGTCCTGCGTTTACTACACGGTCCCCGGTCCCGCGTTTACCACTGCACGGTCCCCGGTCCCGCGTTTACTACTGCACGGTCCCCGGTCCCGCGTCTACTACTGCGCAGTCCCTGGTCCTGCGTTTACTACTGCACGGTCCCCGGTCCCGCGTTTACCACTGCACGGTCCCCGGTCCCGCGTTTACTACTGCATACAAAATGGCGCCGCTGTGTTTGGTCGCCGTTCAGGTCGCTCCGCGAAGACTGTGCTTTTATTTACTATTTTACTTTCTTTTACTCTCAGTTTTTACAAACTTATCATCTGCATTGATCTACTACGACAGCAAAACTCTTTTGGACATTGGTTACCTCTACACTGGACTGTTTCAGGACACTTTCGCCGATCCTCTGTGGCCATCTGAGATTCTTCGGAACGCCGAGTTGAACAATGGCCAGAGCCAGCGGCGTAGAACAAAGAAACACCGTGGGAAACGCGCTGGTATCCGTAACAGACTGAGGAAAAGGGCATTCAGACCTCCTCTCCCGAGCATTCTTCTAGCAAATGTTCAATCCTTGGATAATAAGATGGACGATCTTAGAGCCAGGATAAGTTTTCAACGGGACATGAGAGACTGTAATATCTATTGTTTGTCTGAAACATGGCTCACGCCCGCGGTCCCGGACACAGCTGTGACGCCGTCGGAGAACTTCTCTGTTTTTCGGATGGACAGAACAGCCGAGGCCGGTAAATCCAAAAGCGGTGGAGTGTGTTTCATGATCAACAAGAAATGGTGCGATCCCAGGAACATCACCATTCTCTCGCGGTCCTGCTCGCCTCATCTGGAACATTTAACAATCATCTGCCGCCCATTCTATCTGCCTAGGAGTTTTCTGCGGTTGTCGCGACCGCCGTTTACATCCCACCGCAGGCAGACACAGCGCTGGCTTTATCTGGCCTTCATGATGTTGCCAGCGGCGCCATAAACCAACATCCCGACGCGGCATTCATTGTCGCGGGCGATTTTAACAAAGCAAACCTAAAGAAAGTCCTGCCAAACTTTCACCAGCACGTCTCCTGCCCCACACGAGGAGCAAACACACTGGATCACTGCTACTCTCCGCTTAAGAACGCCTATAAAGCGCGGTCACTTCCAGCGTTTGGCAAATCGGATCATGCCGCCATTTTCCTCACTCCCGAATACAAACAAAAGCTCCTCCAGGAACCCCCGGTGAGGCGGGAAGTTAAGCGTTGGTCACCCCATTCAGAGACCGCGCTACAGGCAGCTCTGGGCGATGTGGATTGGGACATGTTCGAAAGCGAGTTCAGCTGACGTAAGCGAGTTCACAGACGTGGCGCTTTGCTTCATCAACACGCTTACAGAGCAAGCCACGCAAACAATAACAATAACGTCCTTCTCAAATCAGAAACCGTGGGTGGACAATTTCAATCCGCGGCAGTGAACGCGACGCACTGCTGCTTACAACGCCGGTCTCCATTCAGGGAATATGAATGAATACAGATCGCCCTGCTATGCTCTCAGACGAGCAGTTAAAGCCGCAAAACTCCGTTATAAAGACCGAGTGGAGTCTCATTTCCAACTCAACGACTCGCGGCGCATGTGGCAAGGTCTGAGGTCCATCTGCTCCTTTGGATCTAAATCCTCTGCAGAGGCAAGCGTTGATCCGTTGCTCGTGAACGCAGTTAAACTCTTTCTATGCTCGCTTTGACTGTAACCGCGGCAACGCCGACTCCGCCAAGTGGCGCGTTAGAGGAAATTACTCAGAGCAGCAACAATCACGTGATCTCTGTCTCGGAGGATGAAGTTCGGAGAGCACTCAAGCGTGTGGACGTCAGGAAAGCTGCTGGGCCGGATGGTATTTCAGGTCGTGTTCTGCGGTCCTGTGCTGATCAGCTCACCGGGTTGTTTACATCCATCTTTAATGAGTCCCTCGCTACATCTGTGGTCCCCACCTCCTTCAAAAAATCCACCATCATCCCTGTCCCTAAGAACAGTAAACCCTCTTGCCTAAATGACTATCGTCCAGTGGCTCTCACGTCTATAGTCATGAAGGTCTTTGAGAGACTCATTAAAAACACCATTTGCGCCTTCATTCCTGACACTTTGGACCCTCTTCAGTTTGCCTATCGTCCCAATAGATCGACTGAAGATGCCATCTCTCATGTCCTCCACTCCTCCCTCACTCACATCGACAGCAAAAGTGGGAACTACGTAAGACTGCTATTTATTGACTATAGCTCAGCCTTTAACACCATAGTTCCCACCAAGCTAACCTCCAAACTCCTGGATCTCGGCCTGAATCCTTCTCTCTGCCACTGGATTGAGGACTTCCTCACTGGCAGGCCTCAGGTGGTGAGAATAGGCCAGTCCACCTCCACCTCCATCACCCTGAGTGTGGGAGCTCCACAGGGCTGTGTCCTGAGCCCCTGCTCTACTCTCTCTACACGCATGACTGTTTGTCCACACACAGCTCCACCTCTATCATCAAATTTGCTGATGATACTGTTGTCCTGGGCCTCATTTCCAACAACAATGAGACGGCATACTTGGACGAGGTGGAGCATCTAACATCATGGTGCCAGGACAACTGTCTCTCTCTGAATGTTGGCAAGACCAAAGAAATGATTGTGGACTTCAGGAAGAGACAGCAACGGACATACTCCCCCTCATGATCAGCGGGTCACCAGTAGAGAGAGTGAGCAGCTTCAAGTACCTGGGAGTAAACATCTCCGAGGACCTGACCTGGACTGCTCACATTCAGACACAGGTGAAAAAGCCAGGCAAAGACTGTACCACCTGCGCCAGCTGAGGAAATTCAGGGTTTCACCAGCTATCCTGAAAACTTTCTATTTAGGGGCGATAGAAAGTGTTTTAACTCAGTGCATCACAGCGTGGTATGGGAACAGCACCAGTCATGACCGCAAAGCCCTGCAAAGAGTAGTGCGCTTATCCGAGCGTATCTCAGGGTCAGCTCTCCCGTCTCTGCAGGACGTCTACACCAAACGCTGCAAAGGTAGAGCTACCAAGATCATCAAGGACTCTAATCACCCTGCAAACCCTCATTTCACGCTGCTACCATCTGGTAAGCGCTTCCAAGCCTGATGGCCAAAACTGAGAGACTCAGGAGGAGCTTCTTCCCCAGGCCATCAGACTCCTGAACTCAGGCACTTAACATCACGTGACTTCACTTCAGGATAAACATCGATACACTGACATTGCACTGCACTTTCTGTTCTCATTGTTACTGTGTAACAACCTGTCATAAACCTGTTTGCACATTATACTCTTTATACATTTGTTAACCACATATTTATAAGTCTACAGTTTACTCACTGCAAAGTCTACTTCAATTATTTTATTCCACTTTATCCTTATTTGTTACCTTTTTTTTCTCTTGACTTGATTATTTATAATTCTACAGATATAGACATATATATATATATATATAGAGAGTACTTTTTTATATCCTATTTCTATTATAATTTCTTCCTTGTGTTTTTAACTGTGAATTTGCACTGTCCATGGAGCGGACCTGTTTACATTTCACTGCCGGTTGTATATTCTGTATATAACTGTGTATGTGACAAATAAAACTCTTGAATCTCTTGAATCTTGCACGGTCCCCGGTCCCGCGTTTACCACTGCACGGTCCCCGGTCCCGCGTTTACTACTGCACGGTCCCCGGTCCCGCGTTTACTACTGCGCGGTCTCCGGTCCCGCATTTACCACTGCGCGGTCTCCGGTCCCATGGTTACTACTGCATGTAGTAGTTAGTTAGTTAGTCAGCGCCATATTCGGACGTTGGCGGCTTCACTTGTCTTCAGTTGAAGGTAGTGAAGACGTGTCATCCATATTTTTTTACGGTCTATGGTCTTTACTCATCGTCCCTACCCACCATACCTCAGATCTAGTACATATTCGTTGACCTTCCAAACCTTGTCAAATGACTATGAAAACACTGCATCATCGTGACGCAATCAGATCTCGCTTTAGCAAAGTATAATGTAACGCACTGTGTTATGTTAACAGCATGTATGTATTTTTACTCATCTAGGAGACAGTTATCCATATCCAATCCCATCATTGTTTCCAATCAAAAGCTCTCAATTGTATCCATATTCAAGTATCTGGGAGTCTCTTTTGAATTGCATCTCACTTATTGTGAGCATGTCCAAACCCTAACCAGAAAGTTTAACCAAAAGTTATTTGTTTATAGTAAAATTTGACCATATTTGTCACTTTCTGTCTCTAAAACATATCTTCATGCCATCATTATGTCCATTCTGTCGTATTGTTTACCTGTTTGGTCACTTACAACAAATGAAATCCTTGAACCAGTAACAAGACTCTATAATAGAGCCTACAAGATCCACAACAGGCTTCCAGGCTGGATTAATGCCTTGACATTTCAGAACTATAAAATAAGCCATGGGATAAACTTGTATTGTCAAATCTTAAATGGACACACTTCAGCAGCACTTACTGCGTTGGTTCCAAAACTCAGCTCAAGGTTCGAGAGCACTACGAGATCTGTTACAAATAGACTTTTGCCTTTACCAGCCTTTAGGAACTGCTATGGACAGAGATCTTTTTCATGTGTTCACTAAAGCCTGGAATGAGATCCCACAGCATATCAGAACTATAACATCAATAAGACTATTTAAAATAACATTTGCTCGGTCAGGTATATCTGTGACCGCTGAGGTGGCTCCATGACCTCCTCCTAATGCTCTTTCTCTCGGTTTGTGTGTTTGTTGTTGTCTTGTCTTGGAGTTTGTTGTGTGTGTGCTATTTATGTTCTGCAGAGCAGGAACCTGCTGAAAACCAGTTTTAATCCTTTCCTGCTTAAAAAAAAAAGATTAAATAAATAAATAAATAAATAAATAAATGTTGTGTTTGGGCTCGTTTGAATCGATTCTAAATTAATATATGTGATCTACTATGGTTTACTAATGTTTGGCCAAGCTACAAACCCAAACGCAGCCCGTGTGTGTACTGTTTACATGTACTTGGTCTCTACCTGAAACAATTATGCTTGTTGTATTCTGCTAGTTGAGACCTTGAAGACTATGAGTTGAGACATAAAAGGCCCTATCATATACCCGGCGCAATGTGGCGCAAGTGTTTTTTGCTAGTTTCAGCCTATGCAGTTATAATTTTAACATCTAGCGCCACGTTGTTTAAATAGCAAGTGCACTGGCGCCATCTGTTCACCCATGGGTGTCTGGTCTGAACACCAGGTGTGTTCAGGTGCATTGTTGGAGTGTTGCTATTTTGAGGAACTAAAAACAACTGCACCATTGACCAAAAAAACCCTGCTCTAAAGTCAATAGCACAGTATATTGTGTCTTATTTAAAGAGCACATTATTAATATGTGCCTATACGTGGTGCACAACGCGTGTACTCTCTGCTTATTACATACACAGGGACACGCAGCAGCACACACACATTTTTAAATATTAAAAATAAAAGACTCCTCTCTGGAGAAGTCTTTCCTCCATGTAAATAGTGAATCTGCCATGATGCAAGCACAGCTGGCTTTTAAAGGGAATGGGAGATGAGACTCTGATTGGTTTATTGCACGTTACGCCCAAAACACACCCATGACTCATTAAGAGACGAGGGACTACCCTTTTGGACCATGCGTCTGGCGGGCCGACTGTTTTTTCGTTGTTAATCTAGCAAAAGTGGATTCGGACACGCCCTAAGCGCACCTGCACTATGAGCTTCAGACCATGAGCTCAGATCATTAAAATAGGGCCCTATTTGTTATGTATACCATAACACATTTTCAAGTAAAGTTTCAGGCATATTTAGGCGTATTACCTTACCTAATCTAACATTTAAAGAAAAAATTAATAATTTTTATTGTTTTGGCGTGACCTTATATATACAGTTTTTTTACGTGAATAAAATAAATTTTTCAAGATTTTACCACATGAAGCCTTTTCAGTGAATCTCATTGGATTGAGGAATTGAGAGGATACTGATACTTTACTCAGATATGCCGTGAGAACAAGACCTAGGTTATCTCACATCAACACACAGATAACTAGGGATGGGTCAATCAGTTGCCCGACGGGCGAGTGTAGTCAATAGATCTGATCATAGTCATCATTTTGTTGTCAGTGTCTCTTAGTAGCGTCTTCTAACTTCTGTTGAATTCATCCGTTCATGATTGGATCGCAGTCAAGGACTCTGGCTTCAATCCGATCCGGCCTGGACTAATATAAAACACATGAGCTGATCCAGTCGACTAAAGACAATCACCTGACACTGGTTTATTATGGACAATAAAACCTGTATTTGTCCTGGGGACGGGCCTGGAGCTTTGAGAGAAAACATTTGTTATGAACATCGGCACATGACCGTAACCCTTGAGATGTAAATATTATGCGTAATTGAGGAATGCCCATGTGACTTTGTGTCAGAGGTCACAGCTCCTTGGAGAATTTCACAGATCGATGTGTCCGAAGCCTTTAGAGGTCTACGCTGTGGACATATGCTTGATTGATCTGTTTTCCTTCATCTCATTGAAGTCAAACAATGCGTCGCTCCAATAGATTCAGAGTGTCAGAGAGGGTTGAAATCCACACGTTTCTTTATGGTAGCCTAATCCCGAGCTGAACCGCTGGGAGGCATGAAACATCTCTCCATGTGTGTAATTGCTGGGTGAATGGCCACTGGGGGGTTTTTGTGTCCGACGTCTTTTCACTGCCCACAAAGAAAATCCATTATCACACTAAAGGTGCAACACGGCTGGACTCATGTCTATATTCAGCTGTGGGATTCCTACTGTCTTACTAGCTCTTGAAAATAAAGCTTCCAAAAGGGGATTTTTGCAGCAACGACATAGAAGAACCATTTTTAGTTTCCCAAAGAACCTTTCAGTGAACAGGGCTACGTTTAACTCCACTTTTAGACATACACTCGCAAACTTCCCTAAGCACTTCCCCTCAGGGGAATCCTCGCCACCATTTTGAATTGCGATCAACTTCATCAAGTGGGTGAGGGAAGTTTATTTGGACCCTCGACCCCTTGATTTTGACCGAGTGAGCAAGTATACTCAAATGTACACTTCAGGCAGATGCATAGACCACAATGCAACACGATTGTGACATCACAGCAGCTTAATTTATCCCATACAACTATACTATAGTGTGAGATATTGGCGTTATTTAGACATTTAATCACAACATACTTGTAGCTGTAGTTTTTTACACAGTTATAGGCTACTGTATTGTTATCATTTTAACTGTATTAGCCCAAGCATACACACAGGCCTATGGAAAAAACTGTAAATAATAAGTCAGCTCCATTGCGTGATCAAGGGCTTAGGACGTAGTGAACTCTCGTGCAACATGATGTATGAGCGAGATGGAGAAAAGTTAGTGAGGGAAGGGCATAAAAAAATGGACGTAAACACAGCCCAGATCTTAAAAGAACCATTGCTTTTCTTCTAATGAATCTAAAGAACCTTTTGTGGAATGCAAGGGATCTTCATGGAACCATCACTGCCATTAAAGAAGCGTGTGCTCTCATCTTATATCTGAATCTGTGTTTCATCATAAGTGTGCCTGGAATTCATAACACTCTCCTTCTGATTAATGAGTAAGAAGTCATGTTTCTCCAGGCACACAGGCTGTTACGAGGAGCTCTGATTAGGCCCCGGAAATGCTTTGAATTGCTCTTTCCAGCACAATGCAAAGGTAAATTAGTGTCGTGTGAGCCGGGTCGCCTCTGCTGCTTCTAAATAATTAACCATCAATTTACATTCCCTGAATTCTTTCAAGACACATTCTTTCCATTCATAAAGCTGAAACTCAGACAGAAATAGACCCAGACCCCCCATTTGAAAAACATCATTTTCTCCATACATGCCTGATTTCAGCTGAAATGGAAAGCAATCTATGGAACTCAAGAGGCTGATGCAGAATAACCTTTACCACAGTATGAGTACAAACATTGGTCCCTGTTATATAGTTCCATGTACAAATACAAAATACAAACCCAAGTACTACAATGATGTCTGCATACTTTTAAACTAAAGTAAATCATTTAAATAAAGTATATGAAATAATGTCAAAAAACACCCTCATTTAGAAGGAAGCTATAGTGTTCTATAGTGTCCTGTCTCTCTTTCGAACACTGTTTTGACAAGACAAACACCCACTGCAACAGTTTTGCATATTGAAAGTACTTTACTTTTCTGTCAGGAAACTCAAAACTATGTCAATTGAATCAATTGGTTTACAAATACAAACAAATAAAGGAAAAAACCTGAAGTGTTTGTCTCAGATGTGCACACAGATCAGTGTGTTTCTGTGAGGATTCTTGGGTGGGTGAGGTCTGTATTTAAGGGCTGGACCGGACAGGAGGCTCACGTAAAACAAATAGGCAGAAAATCCATGGAATGTGTGCCGTCCAATCAGAGTGGCCGGCCAAAGTCCACTCTTATTAGGGTGGCACGAGAGCGGAAGATTGTCTAGCTGTGAACTTTTCAAAGAGCAACAGCAAGTTTTCTTTCTGCAGTGTCCCTGTTTAACAGCGCTTGAAGGAAGGAGGATGAAAGCACAGCCGTGACCTTAGTGCAGTTTGAGTTTGAGGCCAACCTTCAGAACAGAAAAACTCCACTTGGCAAAAGCATTGCACATACCAGAGGGAAACATTCTTCATCTTCCCTGGAGAGAATGGAGCCAAAGGCTCTTTTTGTTTTATAAAACAAATTTGCTGCCCTCAGGATGAAGATCCAGACTGTGTGGAGGGGATCTGGATTCCCTGGATGTTGGGAGAATGAATTGAGGGAGGAGAGCTGAAAAAGATGGAAGAGGAGGAGAGAGATGGAGGTTGATGTTAGACGTTGAGCCAAAAGCTTGTGAAAGTACTTGCGGTCAGAGGCAGTCAGCTTAATAATTTAATATTTTATATATTAAAGCAGCAAAACCATTTTAAGGCTATTACGTTAGAACAACACATGAAATAAAAATTTACCAGATTCAGTCACGGAAATAACTTTCTACCTCTAAAACAAATGTTCTTTTCTGCTGATGTAACCACAGAAAGAAATGAATATTAATAATATTTACCTTTTTACAATCCAATCCTCTGATGCATAAAATCAAGTCACACTCTACATGATTTCCAGCTGAATATTCTGCTTGACTATGACTTACACTATATTGCCAAAAGTTTTGGGACGTCTGCCTTTACATGCACATGAACTTTAATGCCATCCCATTCTTAATCCGTAGGGTTTAATATGGAGTTGGCCCAGCCTTTGCAGCTCTAACAGCTTCAACTCTTCTGGGAAGGCTTTCCACAAGGTTTAGGAGTGTGTTTATGGGGATTTCTGACCATTCTTCTAGAAGCGCATTTGTGAGGTCAGGCACTGATGTTGGACGAGAAGGCCTGGCTCACAGTCTCCGCTCTAATTCATCCCAAAGGTGTTCTATCGGGATGAGGTCAGGACTCTGTGCAGGCCAGTCAAGTTCCTCCACACCAAACTCGCTCATCCATGTCTTTATGGACCGACGCTTTGTGCACTGGTGCGCAGTCATGTTGAGACAGGAAGGGGAAATCCCCAAACTGTTCCCACAAAGTTGGGAGCATGGAATTGTCCAAAATGTCTTGGTATGCTGAGGCATTAAGAGTTCCTTTCACTGGAACTAAGGGTTCAAGCCCAACCACTGAAAAACAACCCCACCTCATAATCCCCCCTCCACCAAACTTTACACTGGCACAATGCAGTTGGGCAAGTCCCGTTCTCCTGGCAAACGCCAAACCCAGACTCGTCCATGGGATTGGCAGACAGAGAAGCGTGATTGGCCACTTCAGAGAATGGTACTTCTCTAGCTCTAGAGTCCAGTGGCGGCGTGCTTTACACCACCGCATTCCATGCTTTCATGCAGTGAAAACTTGCTTTCACACCTCACTGATTCACAAGCCACACTGATTCACACACTTCACTGATTCACAAGCCACACTGATTCACACACTTCACTGATTCACACGCACTTCTCTGATTCACACACTTCACTGATTCACAAGCCACACTGATTCACACACCTAATTGATTCACACACTTCACTGATTCACACACTTCACTGATTCTCAAGCCACACTGATTCACACACCTAACTGATTCTCAAGCCACACTGATTCACACTTCACTGATTCACACGCCACACTGATTCACACACCACACTGATTCACACACTTCACTGATTCTCAAGCCACACTGATTCACACACCTAACTGATTCACACACCACACTGATTCACACACCTCATTGATTCACACACTTCGCTGATTCACACACGTCACTGATTCACACACCTCATTGATTCACACACATCACTGATTCACACACCTCATTGATTCACACACTTCACTGATTCACACACCTCATTGATTCACACACTTCACTGATTCACACACCTCAGTGATTCACACACTTCACTGATTCACACACTTCACTGATTCACACACCTCATCGATTCACACACTTCACTGATTCACACACCTCATTGATTCACACACTTCACTGATTCACACACTTCACTGATTCACACACCTCATTGATTCGCACACTTCACTGATTCACACACCTCATTGATTCACACACTTCACTGATTCACACACTTCACTGATTCACACACTTCACTGATTCACACACCTCATTGATTCACACACTTCACTGATTCACACACCTCATTGATTCACACACTTCACTGATTCACACACTTCACTGATTCACACACCTCATTGATTCACACACTTCACTGATTCACACACCTCATTGATTCACACACTTCACTTATTCACACACCTCATTGATTCACACACCTCATTGATTCACACACTTCACTGATTCACACACCTTATTGATTCACAGACTTAATTGATTCACACACTTCACTGATTCACACACCTCATTGATTCACACACTTCACTGATTCACACACCTCATTGATTCACACACTTCACTGATTCACACACCTCATTGATTCACACACTTCACTGATTCACACACCTCATTGATTCACACACTTCACTGATTCACACACCTCATTGATTCACACACTTCACTGATTCACACACTTCACTGATTCACACACCTCATCGATTCACACACTTCACTGATTCACACACCTCATTGATTCACACACTTCACTGATTCACACACTTCACTGATTCACACACCTCATTGATTCACACACTTCACTGATTCACACACCACACTGATTCACACACCTCATTGATTCTCACACTTCACTGATTCACACACCTCATTGATTCATACACTTCACTGATTCACACACCTCATTAATTCACACACTTCACTGATTCACACACATCATTGATTCACACACTTCACTGATTCACACACCTCATTGATTCACACACTTCACTGATTCACACACCACACTGATTCACACACCTCATTGATTCTCACACTTCACTGATTCACACACCTCATTGATTCATACACTTCACTGATTCACACACCTCATTAATTCACACACTTCACTGATTCACACACCTCATTGATTCATACACTTCACTGATTCACACACCTCATTAATTCACACACTTCACTGATTCACACACCTCATAATTCACACACTTCACTGATTCACACACATCATTGATTCACACACTTCACTGATTCACACACCTCATTGATTCACACACTTCACTGATTCACACACCACACTGATTCACACACCTCATTGATTCTCACACTTCACTGATTCACACACCTCATTGATTCATACACTTCACTGATTCACACACCTCATTAATTCACACACTTCACTGATTCACACACATCATTGATTCACACACTTCACTGATTCACACACCTCATTGATTCACACACTTCACTGATTCACACACCTCACAACAACAGGAAGATACAAATACTCCTCCTTTTGAAATTATTGAACACATTGCCTTAACACCTGCTAAAAAACGTTCACGTGCTATCAGACTCCAGATTCTTTACTGTGCCGCATCCATCAGGCAGAGTTTTCACCATGCAAAAACACTGAACTTTGCTTTGGTCCTCACACGGGACGTACAGGTTCATTCCCTGTCTTCTACTGTCCCTTTAATAATAAGTTGCAGAAAACCCACACAGACTGAATCACACCGACTGGAGACACTGTCCTTTGTGTGATTAGTGGTTTCAGGGGTTTTATCTCACTGCCTCTCTCTGTTTCGATCTCTCTATCTCTGTCGAATATTGACTGTTGTGGTCGGGTACTGTCAGAAGTGCTTAAGTCAGGCTTACACAGCCTGAGAGAGTGAAGACTCATATCTCTCCACACCTCACACTAGATTCTCCAGTAATATGAACTGTATTTGGACTGCTGTCGATCTGTCCGTCTGTCCGTTTGTCTCTCTTATTTTCAATAACTGGTTCTGGACAAGAGGAGGACTTTTCTATTTCACAAGATTGAACAGATAAAGGAACATGTGGGTTTTCTTAATATTACCCATTTAAGGTATTTGTATAAATCTTTTGAGACTGTTGAGCCAGTTACAGTCTGCTGTGCCTTATCAAACATTTGCAAAACTCACTGTATGCTTTCTTCAAGGGCTTGGTCATCTACTCAGCCCATCCGGGCAGGTTTCAGTGTGTGTATGCTGAGTTCTCTTGAGGTTAGCGCAAGCCTTTCCAAGTTAAATCCATAAAATGAGTATATGCAGTGTGCCTCGATGCCGCCGTATATCAGAGACAGTTCTGGAAGCAAACAGCACTCCTGTCGTGTCAGAGCCCCGGCTGGCGGTCTCTGGCTGAGCCGGAGATTTGTTGTGTTGTGTGTTTCTCTGAGGGGAGCCCAGAGCGCTGGAGAGCGTGCCTGATGGGCCTGCAGCCAAAACGCTGGGTCACACAGTGTACAGGAGGACAGAATCACCTCTGCAGCCCTCCTCTCCTTCTCTCTCTTCACTCTCTCTCTCAGGAACAGCTGCTGCAGTTGAGGAAACGGCCCGTGAGCAGCCAACCTGCACCAGTGCCCTAGTGCATGCTGGGAAATGTAGACATCTGCTTAGCTTTTCATCCCCAGGTCTTTACCATATAGGGGCTATCTCTCTCAGATCTGAAAGCTCAGGGTATGGGCAGTGAGAGAGGTGTGTTCGTACAGCTCCCACAGCTGTTAGTCTGAAGGCACTTCAAACGATCAAAGAACAAACTGGTGTGATGTCATTGCGGACAAAATCAGGCCAAAACAACATCGTTTAGAGTTCATTTGGAGAACTTTTCCAGAAAGGTTCAAACAACCATTGGTCTGTGGCTATGAGGCATTCTTTGACATGGAACTCTTGAACTTGAATGTGTGAAACATTGAAATTTACTAATATTTTAACTATAGTGTAATTTCTATTAAATGTTTGTCTACAATATGAGGAGAGATATTGAACAAGAAAGAGATGAAGGAGATGGATGTGAAATCAACAAACTTTATCTTATTAGATAAAAACGTGGAGAAAGTTTTCTTTTGGAGACATTTGCAGTTGAAAAATGGTAATAATTCACAATATACTGCAATATATTTTATTGCAATACTCAACATCACTCAAACACACACACACACACACACACACACACACACACACACACACACACACACACACACACACACACACACACACACACACACACAATACATCATGGCATTATCCCTGGATAACTCTCGATTCACTATACGTTGATGTTGTTCACATTATATGCACTTTTGCGCCGATTGCCAACAAAACACACACATTTGATCAGTTTCACTCACCGCCTGAGGTTTCCACTCATGGCCGGGAACAAACACACACACTTGCAGAACTCCAGAAACACAAACTCCACTGTTCCCTTAACGCTGGGTTATTTGGGAAGCTGAATAATGTGATCTTTCCCTCACAAACAGAAACACACTTCTTTAGTGACATTGTTGTGACATTGACATTTGTGACATTGTCATGGTCTAAACACAAAACGCCAGCGCCGCCAACGGCTCCTGTAACCCGAACGAAGCTCGTTGATGGGCGTGCTCTCGCTTTGGTTGATGTGTGTGTGTCTGTGTGTTTGCGCACGCTCATCCGGGAGAAGTGCCCATATAAGGAATTCCACCCTTTATGATGTCATACAGGGCCAAAAACGTTCTGAAACTTGTTTGAATCCTGAAGGAGTGTATTTGGCACAGACATTTTTTTTAAATGTTGTCCATGTTTAGCATGAGAATCAACTCTTTAGCAGTGGAAATAAGTCAGAATGCATGAAATAGCATTCACACTTTAACTAAATCATTCCCTGTAGGGCACAGCTGATTTGTTCCTGCTGTATCAGTAGCCAATGAGCTTGCTGCTCAACCTTCAAATACTTGCTTTAGCAGTTGCAGCACGCTTTCAGAAACTCTCCACCTTCACCTGTGTAGATCTGCTACGGGTCATTCATATATGCTGTATATTGTACAGTAGCAGCGTAGCAGATCTGTTCCACCAAGACCAAACATACCAACATTGTCATATCCATTACCATGCCAAACAGATGACAGAAATAATATTGTGTCATGGCTTAAGAATCGTGAGGCATCTGTTAATTCCCACACCTAGTAGATAGCAGACAGCAAAGAAATGTAGTGAACACAACTGGAACAGAGCTATTTTGAGTGCTTATGTCTGCATAACTAGCAGGCCTGCAAGACTTCTTTGGTCTTCGGAGTTCAATTGTAAGATTTTGCCTGTCGGCTAGCTTCACTAGCCAAGTTCTTGATGGAATATAACCTGATCTTCCCAGCTGGGTGGATATTAGAGTCACTTCTCTCCTGTTTTTTCCAGCGTGGGTAGAGTGTTACTCTGTTTGATTTCTGTGGCATGTGCTAGCAGCTAGCGGTCAGTGTTGTTTAGGGATACAGGAAGTGACAGAGTATAATGACTCTGCTGTTGGTTAGTTTTGACTCACTGATCTCTGTCTGACCACAGTATGTGTGTATTGATGTGACCTGTCTTCCTGGTGTATATGTCAGCTGATAAGCGTGAAATGAGCCACGTCACGTGTGTTTGTGTGTGTATGTGTGACTGTCCTCTGCAGCTCTCTGTAATTGTGTATTGATCAGGAAGTCTCTTCCAGTCATCTTGCTTTCCCAATGGAACAAAACACACATCACACTTAATCTCAGCGGTGACAGCAGTTCATAAACCAGCCAGGGGGAAAAAACCTAAAAACAGGCACTTGATTTTTACATGTGCAAAACTCTGACATTATTACAAGGTGTTGTCAGGGTTTTGCTATGCAGTTTCTGCAGTGTTCTGAGTGATTATTATGTGGTTGTTAGGGTGTTCTGGGTTGTTGCCAGGGCATTGCTTTGTGGTTTTTAGAGTACATGATTGGAGCGTTTTAATATTTGTGAGGAGAAGCTGTTTTTCTGCCAAGCTCATCACACACCTTCTCCACACCGTCTCGTCTCCTCAAGGGCATAATTACACCAGCAGGTATGGGTCTGTAATATGATGGTGCAGGTAAAACAACTCAGACTTAATTCATAAGCACTTACCGTTGTCAAGTGACTCGATTACAACATCACCAAACTGTTGTGAAAAGTCATTAAAAAAATCTCTTTCCTAAAAAAGACAATGATAGCCATTACCATCTAGATTAAAGGAAAGAAAAGCATAGACAAGTAGTCAGTAAAATGAAACTAATGCAAAAACACATCTTTACTTTATGAATTAAACATACGTTGGCTCTTTTTATAGCTACCACAGTTATTCAGTCAGAGATTTTCTCTCTGTTGTTTGATTATCATTAATGACTGCTGTCACTTTAAAAGTGCAGTGTGTAAATTTTAGCAGCATCTAGCGGTGAGGTTGTGAATTGCATCACCCACCGCTCACCCCTCCCTTTCGGAGCACATAGAGAAGCTACGGTGGCCGACACAGGACAAAGATGTGGTCGTCTGAGACAGCGGAGAGTGACTAGCGCTCTGTAGAGAAGTTTGTCCCTTTAGGGCCACTGTAGAAACATGACGGTGACTTCACTGTAAGGGACCCGCGGTGTGTGTAGATCGAAACGGCTCATTCTAAGGTAATAAAAATAACGCTTCATTGTGTAAGGCCTTTATACACCACTGAAAACATAGTTATGTATATTATACTGCATTTCTGTCAATAAATCCTCAAAAAATACTACACACTGCACCTTTAAGACCGCATGCACTGGTCTGATATATTGGATTTTCTCCCAACTGTTTACATTCTCTAAGACATAACCAACTGTGTTTGTGAATTCTTGGGAAGATGGGTATTTTTTACATAATGTTGTGTGTATTACTATTTGACCATTCAAACTAGCAGTGGGCGATATACCGGTAGATTAACTCGATTAACTGGTAGACATTTGGTAGAGATTTTACGGTTTTATCGCGGTTACACTCATTTCTGTACTGTACTGAAAGCGTATCGTTTGCATGCCTTTTTATGCACTGCGGTTTAAAAACAGGTGATTTTAAACTGTTCAAGCACAATTAGCAGCGAAAGACAACTCATTTGGCTATATGCGCTGTTTCTCAGCCGCTGCTCAAAGAGTGTGTGAGAACTGAACTGAGGGCTTTTTGCCACCTAAAAAAACACATACCTGTGTGTCAAAATGACATGTATTTGCAAGTAAACACAGTTCAGTCAGGTCCACTTAAGTCAAAAACACCATAGACAAACTTTTAGTAAACTTGTTTTGGCATATTTTTGGCGATATGGCTCTTTTCTAAATTCCCCATTGTTAGGTTTTTGCCCCTTCGTGCCTCATCCCAGTTTTCTGCATTGGCAATTGAATGAACAGATACTCAGCGCTGAGGGAGAGTGTAACATCTCATTTTAATTGATGTAGGATTGATAGTTATATACAAAGAATACAAGGGGTGTAGAAAAGGTTTAACCAATGAGAGAGAGAGTACATCATATAGCTCAGGTTATAGGAATGTGATGCATATAGAACAAGTCCAAATATGGTACTCTCCTTGTCCACCATCCAGGCTCTCCTTGAACTCCTGAAGACCCTTAACATAGGAACATAGAGAATACAGCTTCCACATACAGAGAAATCCTTCTGTCCCATTTCTTTCAATGCTGAGACCAACATAAAATCTATCACCCATCCTTATGATGAGCTCCATGAAAAGCCAAGACAGGGAACAGCAGCGGATTCTGGGGACAACCTCTCATTTTTGAACTGGGAGGGCAGAGAAACCCCCATTGAGAACAGAGTATGCATCAATGACAACAGAATGACATCGATTAAGTTAAACACAGTTTAAGGAGGAGCTGGGGAGGAGGTGGGTTGCAAAGCAGCGTGCAGCAGAAGCAGCAGATTAAACTGAAGCTATTGGCTATTAGTATATTGGATCCATGCAGTCGGTCTTAAAGTGACAGCATCCAAATGTACCCGCTGTCATTATTAATGCTAATCAAACAACAAAAGAGAGAGAAAATCTCTCACAGCTCTTGACTGAATCACTTTTGTAACTTTAAGAAAAAATGTATATTTCGTTTAAACAGAAAAATACTATGCATTGTTTTTATACATTTGACTACTTTATAGCATTTCTAGTGCTTGGAGTTGTTCAGGTATAGGTCTTTGCTCTGTTGTAGTTTGTTTTCTTGGCTCTTTCTTTATCTCTGTTGTATTTATCTTCAGTAAGCTTGAGAGTTTGACAATAAAAATAAGAATAATTTTAATATCATAAAGACTATATCGACTAAGACTAGATATTGATATCGTGAAATAAAATTTCTCATATCGTGATATAACATTTTGGTCATATCGCCCACCCCTAATTCAAACGGTGCAAAATTTCAGTACTCGCATGCTGAGAGGCGGCTGAGCGCTAAGCTGTTGTGCAAGTGGCGATTTAAAGTTTGCTTTAATGTGCATTTAACATATCAAGCAAGACACATTGCTTATTTTCTCATTAATCCAGGCTTTATTGCTCTAATGCAGTGGTTGCCAGCCCGTCGATCATGATCGACTGGTAGCTCTTTATCACTGTCCCGGTAGCTCCTGATAAGTAACCAAAAAATAAGTAACAACACATTATCAAGGCTCGAAATTGCTCCATATGCACCCAAAATGTATTCTCTGCAACCTCAAAATTCGCACCGCACAAATTCGACCGGCCATAAATCGGAAACAGCCGGTTTTGTGCTCCAAACACACAATAGCAACCGGGCGGTTTTTAGTTTAATTTTTGGCTGATCTCTATTCCGGACTTGCACAAGAACTGCATTGCAATCATTTCCCGAATGTCATTTGTGTGAAAATATTACGAAGTCTGTTAACAGGACGTTAACACGGCCCAGAGATGGGACACACTGAAGATGGACGCAAAGAGGAGTGTGCAGACGTGCAGCAGAGAAAACACCAGACACAGTGTCTGGGACGCATTGCAGACGAAACTGGGAGTGTAAATGCATCTGGTTGTTGAAACCACATATGTAAATTTTACTCCTTCCAACAATGCTAATAAATAAATGTGTGAGAGCGTGTTATGGGCTATATGACATGACAGGGCTACTGCAGCACGCGGTCTCAGACGAGCAGCTGAATATCTCTTCATCAAACTGCCACAAATGAAAGTGAAAGCTGCAGGCGCTCAACACACAATCATCTTCATTAAAAGTAAAGAAACTGAATGAGCTTACCAGTGCCACTCTCTCTCCTATCGCGGTCTTTGATTATGAAATTAGCTGTTGATCAATAAAATGCAGCTCATATCTGCTGTTTTCGGTGACGTGAACTCCATTAAATCTGCATATAGAGCGGGAATTGAAGATCGGATTTATATCCGTTTTGCAGAGAGTGTAAATGAAATTGTTTAATCGATATCTGATCTGTAAAAACACATGAAGTAGACCAGGTATAAATAGACCCAGCAAAATCACTGATGCTTGAAATATAGGAAGAACGATATAAATATTGAATTGGGGAGGGGGTTACATGAATGCATCTCTGAATGAAACTGTCTTCACAATAGTTTCGATGGCATTTTTACAGCGGTACCCAAAGAAACGCTTGTTTTCCATGTGCACCACCTATTGTCAGAGAGTGAATTTGTATTTTTATTCAGTGTATCTGTTTTTGTTTTGTGCAGGTGTCTATGTAACAATTTCACAAAGCTAAAGTTACTGAAATTATGCAATCTAATTTAAATCAAAAACAACTGTACACAAATGTGTGTATCTTTGTTTGGATCGTGATTAAATGCAGTGGTTGCCTCTCATTTCAAATGGCTACGTTAAGGCCAGTTTGGCCTGTTATTGAACAAATAAACAATAAATAAATGTGCTTAAAGAAAATCGGCAGTTGGTATCGGAAATAGCCAATAAAAAAAAAAAAAACTCTGAATCGGCCATGAAAAACCTATAGGCAGATTTTGCCTTTCATCAAGGCCGAGGTCAGGGATCTTTGGTTTGAAAAGGTTGGTGACCGCTGCTCTAACCAGTGAAGGAATTCGGAACTATAAACATTATGAACAATAGCCTGTAATTAACAAATAAAGCCTCCATTAATGACTTTATCCATCATTTACTGATCAGCGAAAGCTCTGATGTCTCTGACCAGCCTTTAAAAATAAAACAAATATGCGACAAAACTCATGTATTGATCTGTTGACGCCGACTTTAATGCCATATAAATATACACTCACCTAAAGGATTATTAGGAACACCTGTTCAATTTCTCATTAATGCAATTATCTAATCAACCAATCACATGGCAGTTGCTTCAATGCATTTAGGGGTGTGGTCCTGGTCAAGATAATCTCCTGAACTCCAAACTGAATGTCAGAATGGGAAAGAAAGGTGATTTAAGCAATTTTGAGCGTGGCATGGTTGTTGGTGCCAGACGGGCCGGTCTGAGTATTTCACAGTCTGCTCAGTTACTGGGATTTTCACGCACAACCATTTCTAGGGTTTACAAAGAATGGTGTGAAAAGGGAAAAACATCCAGTATGCGGCAGTCCTGTGGGCGAAAATGCCTTGATGATGCTAGAGGTCAGAGGAGAATGGGCCGACTGATTCAAGCTGATAGAAGAGCAACTTTGACTGAAATAACCACTGCGTTACAACCGAGGTATGCAGCAAAGCATTTGTGAAGCCACAACACACACAACCTTGAGGCGGATGGGCTACAACAGCAGAAGACCCCACCGGGTACCACTCATCTCCACTACAATAGGAAAAAGAGGCTACAATTTGCACGAGCTCACCAAAATTGGACAGTTGAAGACTGGAAAAATGTTGCCTGGTCTGATGAGTCTTGATTTCTGTTGAGACATTCAGATGGTAGAGTCAGAATTTGGCGTAAACAGAATGAGAACATGGATCCATCATGCCTTGTTACCACTGTGCAGGCTGGTGGTGGTGGTGTAATGGTGTGGGGGATGTTTTCTTGGCACACTTTAGGCCCCTTAGTGCCAATTGGGCATTGTTTAAATGCCACGGCCTACCTGAGCATTGTTTCTGACCATGTCCATCCCTTTATGACCACCATGTACCCATTCTCTGATGGCTACTTCCAGCAGGATAATGCACCATTTCACAAAGCTCGAATCATTTCAAATTGGTTTCTTGAACATGACAATGAGTTCACTGTACTAAAATGGCCCCCACAGTCACCAGATCTCAACCCAATAGAGCATCTTTGGGATGTGGTGGAACGGGAGCTTCGTGCCCTGGATGTGCATCCCACAAATCTCCATCAACTGCAAGATGCTATCCTATCAATATGGGCCAACATTTCTAAAGAATGCTTTCAGCACCTTGTTGAATCAATGCCACGTAGAATTAAGGCAGTTCTGAAGGTGAAAGGAGGTCAAACACAGTATTAGTATGCTGTTCCTAATAATCCTTTAGGTGAGTGTACATTATCTGTAGTAAGAATAAAATCAAACTTATTTGTAGTTTACGGATTTGTTTTCCTGTTTTATCGACTGTAAGTCTGATATGACTACAACAATGCGGTTTTTAGATTCGATAAATCCATAACTTAAAGTATTAGCAATAGCAAGTAAAAATACTCCAGCAGAGCCCTCACAGTTGACTTCTTCACACGCACATGCATAAATGAGGGGCAGGTTACGAGCTGTGGTGACCCTTGACCTTTATACAGGGTTGGCATGTTGCATGCGGCCCTCAGAGACTCTTGCAGAAGCTGTCTGACTCAGTCCTATGTATCCGGTCTCTCTTTCTGCCACTGTATGCGCTCTCGCTGACCCTCCCGTGATGCTTTATTTCTGAGTCTGTTATTTGAAATGTTCTGATTTCCTCTCTCGGCCAGTGCTTGTTTATTGAGAGAAGTCCTGGCTTTGCTCTCGCCTGCTTAAGTCGAATAACAGACTAAACCCAGCTGCCTCAGCAAAACATTAGCCCATTTATTTTTCTAAAGAGTATCCTGTCAGTTTGTGGTGAAATGTAAGCGCGGCACTTGGTGTAAAAATGCTATTTTAACACTCAAAGTGTCGGTTTGACACAAACTCCTCCTGTAGGAATGACAACGTTTCATTTCATCCTCAAAACGGCTTGGAAATGCTTATTTTCTTTTTTAGAAAAAGCATACTTGAAAGGAAAACGAATGTGCTATAATTTTCAGCTCAACTCCCTGCATGATTAATAATTGTATTGAAGCTACGAGGCAGTGGCCTGTGTTTGATGACAAATGAAGCTCTGACTCTTCATCATTTGGAAAACTCATCATACTGTGGTGTTGTAAGCCTCTCTCATTGCGTTACAGAGAGAATTCGACAACGAGGAACCCCCATTAGAGTCCATCTCGCTGCTAAAGCAATTAAAGTGTAGTGCGATCCACGGTTCGCTTTTAACGCTGGGCGGATCTGGAATGCTCAGAGTTGGAAAAAGCCCTAAAGGTTCCTTGTAATTCAAGAGCAACAGAACGTTTTCTGTTATTTTATGGTAAAGATGAAATTTATGGAGCGCACGCAGAAATTAAACTTCCAAGAGAAGTTTACTTCTCTTGGAAGTTTGAATACGCACACAACACACACACACACACACACACACACACACACACACACACACACACACACACACACACACACACACACACACAAATGTGTAAACGTTACTTGCAAGAGAGCAAGGTAACGTTTATAATAATATATTCATGAGCTGGTTGAGCAAAAACCATATGCCATGAGGACAGGCGTGTCAGTGAACTCTTGCCAATGTCAATTTTGACAAAACACAGGCTTTTCCAACCTGAAGTCGAGCAGCAGTTCAGCTCCGACCTGCCCCAACACACCCGTCTGGAAGCCTGTGATCCTGAAGACCTGCACACCATGCCGTATTATCTAGACAAAACTAATCATTATTGCTGATACTGATATGGTCACTGATATATCTTAAAGGGGACGTCTAATGCTATTCCATGCATTCTGACTTATTTCCACTGTTAAAGAGTTGATTCTCATGCTAAACATGGACAACATTTTAAAAAAAATTAGTTGGACCTATGACGTATTTCTGTGCCAAATACACTCCTTCAAGTTTCTGAACGTTGGCCCTGTATGACATCATAAAGGGTGGAATTCCTTATATGGGCACTTCTCCCAGATGAGCGCGCACACACACACACACAAACACACACACACACACACACACGCACGCACGCACGCACGCACGCACGCACGCACGCACGCACGCACACACACACACACACACACACACACACACACACACACACACACACACACACATCAACCAGAGCAAGAGCACATCCATCTACGAGCTTCGTCCGGTTACGGGAGCCGCCGGCGGCGCTGTCATTTTGTGTTTAAACCACGAGATCAACAATGTCACTAAAGAAGTGTGTTTCTGGTGTGAGGGAAAGATCACCTTGTTCAGCTTCCCAAATAACCCAGCATTAAGGGAACAGTGGAGTTTGTGTTTCTGGAGTTCTGCGAGTGTGTATGTTTGTTCCCGGTCATGAGTGGAAACCTCAGGCGGTGAGTGAAACTGATCAAATGTGTGTGTTTTGTTGGCAATCGGAGCGTAAGTGCATATAATGTGAACAACATCAACGTATAGTGAATCGAGAGTTATCCAGGGATAATGCCATGATGTATTGTGTGTGTGTGTGTGTGTGTGTGTGTGTGTGTGTGTAGCTCCGTCCACTGAATGCCTCCACAAGCTCAGCTGTTTTCTGAAAGAATCGGTACAGCGTATCTGTCTTTTATAAATATATGATAAACTAAAGACTCTTCTGAGATATGAAGGATCAACACTACTCTAGATACTCCAGAATAACACGAGACTGGCAGAAACTGTGTGTGTTATGTACCATTTAAAGACGCATCGGGATGAGAAGAGAGGAATCTAGAAACAGAGATAACAAGAGAATGCTAGTGTGAGACATGTTTTAGAGATTTTTAGAGATTGAGAGATTGATGGAATGAGAGATAATCAGGAACGAAGGCTCGGCTCTTTCTTCATCACTCAGGGATGGTATGAATCACCTCATGTCACGTTTGAGTGGAATGAAGCCAGCTCCCCACACACACACACACACACACACACACACACACACACACTCTCTCTCTCTCTCTCTCACACACACACACATACACTCTCACACACACACACACACACACACACACACACACACACACACACACACACACACACACACACACACACACTCTCTCTCTCTCACACACTCACTCCTCTCATGAATAAATCTGATGCTGTCAGCCGTAGACTACATGCTCATTAAATATCTGCAGAAAGCTTCATGTGTGTTTGGAGTCTTGCTGAGAATGTTGGGAATTCTAAAATAAGGAGATTTAACTCTATAAACCTGTTTCATAATTGATACACTCATTTCCAAGGCCTTTAAATGATTACAACTTTGCTGAAGAACCTGTAAACATCAGAATCACTTTGATATTGTTAGTAATATTGCGACATGAACACTTACGGGACTGAAGCATGTTTACTTGATTATCCAAACATCATTTATTAGAGTCTCAAATATGATCTTTTGAGGATCATCGTTGTATTGCATTGTATTATATGTTTTAAAACTACAGAGCTTTGATCATAAAATATCATATTACTAAGACATATTATTAGCACATATAAAGTGATGACATTGTATGTAAGTATCTGCTCTACTGTTATAAAGATCTCACTGATTTACATTACAAGCATCAGAATTTCATCCATATAAATATAAAACGTCACTGTATATTTTTGGGTCGCTAAATACAATTGAGGTTTTTCCCTCCATATTCTTACTATATCATAGTAGAGCCATAAATGCATCCATGATGGACCAAATATGATACTCAAAAAACATGCAACATTTTTAGAGGCTCAATAAACTACCATTTCAATTAAAAATATATATGTTTCTGGCTACATGTAATGAAATGTAACTTTGTGGCTGAGTTGTGCGATCTCTTGTGTCATTAGCCCTCGGCTTGTCAAGCGTCTGACAGCTTTCATTACGGTCGGCGAGTCAACGGCAGACCCTGACAGAGGTCTGAAGCCCCTGAGCCATTCACCTGTGCTTCTCACACGCTAACTCAGCACAGAGATATCCACTTACACTGACATTTCTCATGTCCTCGTGACTTTTTTGCCCCCTTTCCGCATGTTCGGTGTTGGCCTCTGGTGAATGAAGAGAGCCGTGACTCTTTGAGCAGTGTGGAGACCTGTGAACTTTTTAACACAGTGTTGAGAAGTGCTGGTCACATGCTTTTCTCACCTCGCTTTACTGGTTCAGTGAATATCGTAATGCCATCATTCATCTCAGTGAAAGTTGAGTGAAAAGTTGAAAACATGGAGTCATGTGCAGATGTTACACATTCTCTGTGAGTCAACTCCCTCAGGCTGAGTGAGGTTTCTAAGAGCTTGTGAGAGGAGAGTCAGACCGGTGCGAGACTCTCTCTCTCTGTGTAATTGGTGTTGTCTGAAGGCGACAGTGAGCCGCGGTAAATCCTGTCTGCGTGATAAATGATGAGGCCTCTGCCTCTGGTACTCTCCAAATGAGGAAGAGGACATGAATTATCCTACAGAAGTGCTGATTGAAGAGTTACATCAGAACTGAGCTGCTGAAACAGAGATGAAGATCTTGAATGCTCAGGCTTAAATGTGCTGTTTTCTTTCCAATGCATTTCCTATTGAAACAGAATGTTGGGTCTTGACCTATCAAAAGGTTCATATTTACGTCACATGACCTCAGTTTATATGAGTTGTGTGATCAAAAGTTTGTAAGAGTTAAAAGTCTCTTTTGCTCACAAAGGCTGCAGTTATTTGATCAAAAATACAGTACAAATTACAATGAAATAAAGAAAAAAATAATAAGAAATGAATCTAGGTTAGCAAAACTGTATTAGCGACCACATATGTCAAGCTCCAAAAAAGACAAAAACATAACAGTAAGAGCACCTGAACAGTAGTTCATATGACAAGCACTATATTCCAAGTCTTCTGAAGTCATGTTCCGATTCGCACATAAAACTACTGCATGGCTTGCCAAAATCTTAAGGACTACTGTTATGATTTTTATTTTTATTTTCATAGTGATTCTTGTCCTTCCTGGATCATCACAGACGTGGTCATATAGAGAGAGAAAAGATATTCGCTTTCATGCAGTGTGTAATAGAGCTGTTCTGTGAATGTAAAAGGCCTGCAGAGTTTCCAGGCCATCTGACCAATCAGAGCAGAGTAAACAATCACAACAGACTGGGCCATCTGACCAATCAGAGCAGAGTAGACCAATCACAACAGACTGGACCATCTGACCAATCAGAGCAGAGCAGACCAATCACAACAGACTGGGCCATCTGACCAATCAGAGCAGAGCAATCAAAACAGACTGGGCCATCTGACCAATCAGAGCAGAGTAGACCAATCACAACAGACTGGCCATCTGACCAATCAGAGCAGAGCAATCAAAATAGACTGGGCCATCTGACCAATCAGAGCAGAGTAAACAATCACAACAGACTGGGCTGTCTGACCAATCAGAGCAGAGCAATCAAAACAGACTTTGCCATCTGACCAATCAGAGCAGAGTAGACCAATCACAACAGACTGGGCCATCTGACCAATCAGAGCAGAGTAGACCAATCACAACAGACTGGCCATCTGACCAATCAGAGCAGAGCAATCAAAACAGACTGGGCCATGTGACCAATCAGAGCAGAGTAAACAATCACAACAGACTGGGCCATCTGACCAATCAGAGCAGAGTAAACAATCACAACAGGCTGGGTCACTTGACCAATCAGAGCAGAGTAAACAATCACAACAGGCTGGGTCACTTGACCAATCAGAGCAGAGTCTCAGAACTGAGGGGTTTAGAGAGACTGAATCCTTTATCGAACCATTTCAGACACTGAGAGAAAAGAGCAGATGCTGCAATAGATATTATGAGAAAATTAAAATAGTTTTTTGATCTTGGATGCATGTAAACCTGCTGTAGGAGACAGGAGACTCCAAAAACATGGATATAGTGAATAATGTCAGAATGCTCATATTTGGCTGAACTGTCTCTGATCTGTGGCCTGCAGTGAGACTAAAGTCATGGTGCTGTTCAACAGTCAGGGTTTCTGCCTCTCATCAGCCAAAAAACTAAAGTTTATACCTCATGTGCTGGCTTGTGGTGTGTGTGCCCACATGTCTCTTTGTATGTGTGTGTATGTGGGTGTTGATTTTTGAGCACAGCTCAGGCAGCGAGCAGCTGGCGTCCCGGTGTGAAGAAGATGGTGCAGCATGTGTGGTGGCTGAACACACAACAGTAGTGTGGGTTTCAAGGGATAAATATTACATTTGATGAAAAACACAAACCAGCAGTGGCGAGATGATCTGAAGATTTAGGCCTATATGTGGGATTGAAGCATTTTTAATGGGCTGGAACATTAGATCATGCTGATAGAGAGAAGGAAAGTAGGTTAGACTCATCTCAGGCTGATAATGAGCTGTGTGCATGAACTCAGTGACCTCACACAACTCCTCCAAAACACAAATGTTCATCATTTTCTTTTACATTACATACTTTGGCATTTTAATAGGTAGATCTGTTTCATACTGACCCATTTCTTTCTTAGGGTCACGTTTTGAGTATAAAACCTACTGTAAATCTGACATTTATAGCAGTGCTCATCGGCATGTGGGCCGCAGGTCAAAATCCAGCCGTCAGCCAAGATTGAGATGAAATCACTGCACAGACTGATATATTATAGCAGTCTTGCTGAAACTCTAGAAATAGCATATACAAATAGTGAAGGACAGTCCAAAATTCGTTCTGAAACAGCCGGTTAGCTTTCTATGCCATATTTTACTCTTGTTTAGGTGAGCTCAATCATGTATTATTCAGACTACTGTTAAAATGTTTTTGAACGAAGTCTCTTATGCTCATCAAGGCTGCAAAATCTTAAAATTTTCATGAACATACTTTTATGTAGGACATATGCTCACTAATTTGCATGCAAATCCTCAGACACCTGCCACCGCTGGCTTCTCTTTTGTGTTAAATATTAAATATTTAGCCTCTCACGCCCAAACATTCATCATTCCCCATTATTTCAAGTTTTGAACGACTGTGCCTAAGAAGCCCAGGGACATCATATAGAAGGGATGTGGGATTGGCAGTATCCATGGAAACCTCGTGATTATCCATATGTGCCGAGGTGTAGGTACTGTTGCGTCCTCTTTTGTTTCTGTTCCTCTAGTCTTTCGTTTCTTAAGCTGAGGTGATTTAAGTAATGAGCCGTGCTCTCTGGCGTGTGTTTGTCCTCAGGAGGAGTGTGTGAGTGTGTTTCTGTGTTTGCTGAGGTAACCAGCATAAACAGTGTTATCAGCGTCCGTACAGAAGGACATGTCAGTCAGCGGCTCCTGTGATCAGAGGCCGTGTGTTTCTCTGGTATTTCCTCTCACGGTCAGAAATTCCCTTTAAACAAGCTTTGTTAGACCCTTAGGGAACCTGTGTGTGTGTATTCATGTCCCCTCCAAATATATATATACATATATCAAATCAGAGTCAAGTATGTATGTCAAGTATGTAGGGGACATGAATACGCACACAAACACACACACACACACACACACACACACACACACACACACACACACACACACACACACACACACACACACACACACACACACACACACAAATGTGTATATGTGTGTGTATGTTCATGTCCACATTTATATACATTATTTACATTTGGTGCCCAGTCATTATTTTTTATAAAAAAGGGATATAGGCCTATTTTTTATTATTTTAATAATTTGTTACTCATTGTCATGGATCACAAGTTCAGGCATACAGGCCATAAAATTATAATATTTTCTGTAAAAAAGTCTTATAAAATTAGTCAGTGTATTTCTTCCCATCATGTATCACTGTGTAATCAAAATATTTTATTTTACTTTTCTTTTAGCGATATTTCATTTATTTTATTTATAAAAGCCATAAATAGTGATTGTCCTGATTCTACAACATTAAATTGTTTAAAAACTACTTTTATCTTATAAAAACGTGTCCATAAATCTAGCCTCAGCTCTGTTACCGCACCATATTTTGCCTTTCAATTGGTGGAATCATCTCCCACAACTATGTAAGATACAGGAAATGATGTCACTTCCCCTCACTGAGCACTGAAACACACACCTATCTTATCAGGTGGGGAAAGTGACATCAAGTGCTCTCTCTGAGAAAATATTTTAATCATAAAAGTTCTTACACTAAGAGTTATTTTATAAAACGTCAAAATTGTTACCACAGTATCAGAAGGAAAGCAGAGCACATCACTGATCACACAGTGGGCTGTTTGAAAGTCTTTTAATCATGATTTCATTAGTGTCATGTGCTCTTAGCATTTATGCTAGCAAGTGGAGTTTTTGGATAAAAAGTTTAAAATGGTCAATTCTGTTACCGACAAACTCTGTTACCAGGGTGGAGTAACAATGTTGACAGAATGAGACAACAATACTGTAAATAAACTGATTTTTTAAATAGAAAATTGAATGTTTTGGAAAATCTAGAAATTACTTTTTGAAATGCTAAATGTATCTCCAATTAAAGAATCACTCATATATACATATACTGTATATATATATAAAGTTTTTTGAATGCAACACTGAAATGAATGAACTATGTACTTCCATACATGTTTGGTTTAGTTCCTCCAAGTAGTTGCTGAATCTCAGCTAATGTGTTGAGCATATGCCGTCGGTGCAGCTGGCGGTGAGAATCGACTCATTAAGAAAGGTTACACTCTGAGGTTACATGACAAATCCAGAGCTGGGGGAGTAAAGGGAAGGGTACGAGACTCCCTCAGCTGCCTGAGATAACTTATAATGGATTTATTATGTGTCTTTGATCCAGACAAACCTTTGCCAGACTGCAAGACAGATGTGTGTGTGTGTGTGTGTATCAGAGTCTGTTGAAATGCATGATACATGCAGACGTCGATGCTCGACTGTAGCGAGGTCACCCTGAATATCTGCTGGAAGAGGAGTCATTCATCTTATCTGACAGACCAAGAGCTGACCTCACAAAAGAAAGAGTAATGAGGTAATGAAAGAGAGGAGTAATGGAAGGAAGGTTTGACCAGTATTACGGCGTTTTCTCTCAGATTTGACCCTTTCATCCTGAAGGTTTTTTGTCTCTGTAAATCTGATATGATATGTTCTTTAAACCCGGTAGGAAGAGACTCACTTCAAAGCTGCTTTTCACCTTTAGATGCTTCAGTGGAACATTACAACTCACATCGATGCCCTCCAAACCGTTCCCTTCTGGAAAAAACAGGTCATAACAGCTTAAGTTGGTCAAGCTGGTCAACTAATCCAAGTGGTGTTTTAGTTAACCAGTTCAACCAGGTGCCCATTAATCTCAGCTGTCTGTCCACTGGTCATTTCTGATCCTCCAGTCTGAGTGGTCAAGCAGTGTTTTCGAGTTGAAGTTTAAGTGAGTTTTATTGTCATTCCTCTATGTGTGGAGATATAGAAGGGAACGAAATGTCGTGCCTCACAGGACTATGAGAGTGCGATATAAAAGTCTGACTCTTTCTGTAGGTTACTTTGTTGCACAAGTAAGTGGCTGTCTTTACGAGCGAGTCATTGAATCATTCACTCAAAGTGTTGCATTCATTCAGGACTAAAAGGAGTGATTAGCTGCAACCCGAAATTATATACTGTCTTACCCCTTTTCCACCAAGGCAGTGCTGGTGCTAGTTCTGATTCGGAGCCAGAGCCTAGTTTCAAATTGGTTCTTTGTCTTTCCACACCAAAAGCACCAGCTCCGAACAAGGAAAAGTGGTTCTTAAGTAGCACCAAAACATTGCTGGTGTAGAAGTAAGGACCGCTTGCGTCAGGGGCGGGGTTACCATGACCAACAAGACGAACACAAACTTGAGATCTACCATTTTTGAAATAGCAGCTAATTGAGCTAATAGCTGCTCGGTTGTAATCTCCGTCTATACAAATTACGGCGAGCTGCACGAATGCGTTAAATTCGCTGTATTTTGATGCCGATGTAGGATCGTAAAGCCATGTGCATCAATAGCAACACAACGTTCGCCATTGTTGATGGAAGGCTTGTTCGAGATGCATCGGCGCTGTGCAGACCAATCGGCGTATGACATCAGAGTACAGCGCGAGCATACGACTCCTTATGCTTTTGAATCGCTCATGCGGTATTTTGATATCATATGCGGATCGCTCTGCGCAGTGCCGATGCATCTCGAACAAGCCTGGTGTGTTTGTCTTTCCCCCTGCCTTGCTAGCGTTGCTGAGAAAGATGAGACGTATACAGTGACATGGTGGCTCTCTAGCCCGTGGAAAGGCAAACTGGTTCTTAGAAGGCTCATCAGTCAAACCAACTCAGAACTGGCACTAGCACTGGCTCTGAACTAGCACCCGGTTCAAGCTGGTGGAAAAGGGGTATCTGAGTAGGTACTACATTTGATGAGGAACTTGCTTCACAGCCCTTATAAAGTATGTTCTATATAGTGTGAAGGTGTGTAGTATGAATGTTGTCACTGTCATGTGACCTACCAGCATCAGTTCTGGTTGATTCACAAATCCTCTCCCGTGGCCTCATGGGATAGTAAAGTGTCCATCTATGCGCACTTCAGAGTTCAACCTACTACTTCAACGGAAGTACTACTTTTCACGTACTGCTGACATGCTACTCTTTTCACATACTGTTTCCACGTGCTATATTGTAGGGAAGTATCAGCGCAGGGACTGCATTTGAGTGAGTCATTGAATCATTCATACAATCAATTTCTTCGAAAATGCCACTATTGTGTGTTGCAGCAGCTCTGCTTTTGGATTTGTTCGGAACTATTTACGTTGGCAGCTCAAACTAAAATGTACATTCTAAAATGTAAGTTACGCAATATTAACTGTAATCAAACAAAATAGCAAGAGTCGTGTAAAATAGCAAGTAAACATGATATCTGTAATTCTCATCATTATTGTGTTCTTACAGTTATATGATGCATAATATTAACATTTGGTTGAAAATGATTGGTCTAAATGTTTTTATGTAGTTTCAAACTGATTCGCATTGTGACTCAAAAAGTCCTATAAGCTGGATATAATGTAATTGCTGTTATATAGTTCTTGGCCAGAAAAACCTGCAAAGTGGACCAAGATCCTGGTCATGCGAGACTAGGCTCCCACCAGCTTAGCCAAGATGATCTTCCAGCTCTAACCAGGTTGAGCGACGCTGGCCTGACTGAATTATAGTCCTGCTGATCGGCCATCTAGACCAGCCTGGATCAGCTCAGACAAACTGCTTCCACCAGATAGAAAGACTTTTATAGCAGGGTTTACTACTTTGTGTTTTTCCACTTTATTGACATCCTTGCTCTAACTCTCGCTCTTCATCGGTCTGTTTTTCTCTTTCTCTCTCTTTTCCCCACAGATGATGAAGATCTGTGTGTTTGTTGTTTAACAAGGGGTTTCTGGTGCTACTGTTAGTCTAAATGCCCAAAGGACAGTGCTGTGTTTCACCAATCTGTCACTCGCTTTTGATATGGCCAAAACTGCCACTGCAAAAACCATTTGCTTTGTCAGTATTTTTGTCTTGTTGTCCAGTAAAATATCTAACCTACATCTACCATCAAAAACCAAATGTTTTAGCAGAATGTATATTTTAGTCAGAATTATTGCACTCCTATTGTTTGGCGCTGAAGTTTAATAGAGATTTGCTTGCTGTCAGGATGAGCCTTACATTGTGAAAGGGTTTATGCAAAATGTATATACTCACGTGAGTTTCTAACAGTTACAGAGAAGGATATAAGCATGAAATGTAAACTATAATGCCAAAAGTATTGGGACGCCCCTCCAAATCACTGAACACAGGTGTTCAATCCCTTCATGGCCACAGGTGTATAAATCAAGCACTAGGCATGCAGACGCTTCTACACACATTTGTGAAAGAATGGGTCGCTCTCAGGAGCTCAGTGAACTCAAGCGTGGTACCGGGATAGGTTGCCACCTGTGCAATAAGTCCATTCCTGAAATTTCCTCACTACTAAAGATTCCACGCTCAACTGTTAGTGGGATTATAACAAAGTGGAAGCAATTGGGAACAACAGCAACTTAGCCACGAAGTGATAGGCCACGTAAAATCACAGAGCGGGGTCAGCGCATGCTGAGGGTCACAGTGCGCAGAAGTCACCAACTTTCTGCAGAGTCAATAGCTACAGACCTCCAAACTTCTGTGGCCTTCAGATGAGCTCAAGAGCAGTGTGTAGTGAGCTTCATGGAATGGGTTTCCATGGCCGAGCAGCTCATCCAAGCCTTACATCACCAAGTGCAATGCAAAGCGTGGGATGCAGTGGTGTAAAGCACGCCGCCACTGGTCTCTAGAGGTTTATGGGGTGGGGTTGTTTTTCAGTGGTTGGGTTTGGCCCCTTAGTTCCAGTGAAATGAACTCTTAATGTTTCAGCATACCAAGACATTTTGGATAATTTCATGCTCCCAACTTTGCGGGAACAGTTTGGGGATTTCTCCTTCCTGTTCCACCATGACTGCGCACCAGTGCACAAAGCGTCAGTCCATAAAGACATAGATGTCTTGAGTCCTGACCTCATCCCGATAGAACACCTTTGGGATGAATTAGAGCGGAGACGGTGAGCCAGGCCTTCTCGTCCAACATCAGTGCCTGACCTCACAAATGCGCTTCTAGAAGAATGGTCAAAAATTCCCATAAACACACTCCTAAACCTTGTGGAAAGCCTTCCCAGAAGAGTTGAAGCTGTTATAGCTCCAAAGGCTGGGCCGACTCCATATTAAACCCTACGGATTAAGAATGGGATGTCATTAAAGTTCATGTGCATGTAAAGGCAGACGTCCCAAAACTTTTGGCAATACAGTGTAAGTTATGAGCTTTGGTAAACGTGGTATTGTATGCTTTTGTCTGAAGCACATAATGTAAAGCATTCTCTTGTTTAAACAACGCAGGTCGTTTCCTACAGCAGCTCATCGTGTCCTCAGCTACATTTCAAATGCGTTTGGTTCATAGAAATGCGTATATAGAAGTGACTGGTGAATATTTGTCATGCAAAGTGTGCAGACGCAATATATGGATCCTCAAATTCATTGTCTTTCATTATGTATTATTGTTTTATCAATTAGTTGTTGTATATGTGTTCTGTGGAGCAGCTATGATGGTAAAGGACCACACAGAGCCAGCCGAAAGAGGCCGAAAGATTGGGAGAAGCGCTGATGCACAGACCCGTCCTACACGCACATATCAAGCCAAACATACACACGGCAGCGGACTGAGAGAGATTGATGGGTGGCCTATTCATTATCAGCAAACTTCTGGCTCACAGCCAGTTCTTTTTCTCTTTTCCTTCTGTTTCTTTAGCTTCCTTTCTTTGGCAACTTCTCCCCTCACCTTATATAGCATGTTTTCTTAGCTTAGCTTATCTCCTCTTACTTACCCTTACAAAAACAAGTATATACTTCAAGTCGATTTTATTAAGTATACTTAAGTAAAGTTCAAGTATATTTTAAGTATAGACTTTATGTAGTAAGTATACTAATATCAACGTTCTAGTAGTGTTCTTGTAAGTGTACTACTTGGGACTAAATTGGCCCACTTTTTAGTATATAAATATAAACGTTTATGTGTAATGGTTAGTTACACAACTAGTTTACTAGTCAAATACTTGTAGCACATTTATTTAGTTTATGAAAGTACACTTTGAACTATACTCTCAGTAAACTACTATACTGAAAGTATACTTTTTAAAGTGAACTTAACATCATACTTACAGTTTACTATGTATATATTATTTTTGCAATTGAAGTATACTACTATGTCCCTATTTAGCTATTAATTTGTATACTTGAATATAGCCAACCTGTAGATTTGAAGTAAATTCCCATGTACACTACCGGTGGACTAGCCTACACAACAATTCAGATACTCAGAGTTATGAACATATGTTTTCTTTATAAATCAATATTCTCAAACAATGTAAGTTTATAAGACAGCATGTAAAACCAGCCATGTGAAATACTCAATCAAATGAGTAAACAAGCCAACTTAGGATACTTAATTATACTTTAAAGTATATCTCGATCAAAACATTGAGTACAAGTATAGGCCAAATACACTTTCTGTCAGTGTAAGTCAAGTATGCTTAAGTGAAATTTTAAGTATATTTCTGAGAAGTGCATAAAAGTATATTTTTACCGTAAAGTAAGTATACTAACAGCACACTTGAATAAACTTCTCCCATCAGAGAGCTTCCTGTGCTGTGTTATCTGCTGGAGCCGAGCGTTATCACGGAGCAGCATGGGAAGCTTGTAGGAGAGAGGTGTCATTCACAAACACTCTGTGTGAGATAGTGATATACAAACTGACAGGAGGAAGCACAGGCTGGAGATAATATTGACTATCATGGAAACTTCCCCAGTTTTTCTTAAAGACACAGCTGTTTCAAGAGTTGTTCAGGAGCTTGTCCTTATTCTTTCACTTCAGTCTCATCCTTAGACAACATGAACGACATGAGGGTGAGTAAATGATTCTCATTTTTGTTGAACCCTTCAGTAATCCCTCTATAAAATTCTCAAGGTTCCCTTGAAAACCTGGAAATTGATGACAAATTTTCCAGCCATGGAAAACACATGGAAAATGCGTTTTGTCTTCTTGTTGTCCTGGAAAGTTTTTCTTTAGCCGAGTAAAGAGTTTATCACTGGCCCAAACAATTACCACTAGTTGCAGAAAGTGCGATGTTCAGGAAAGCTGAGTTTGAACACGTGAGAGTAGTATTTTGTTTATGCTGCGTTCCAGGCAGTTTTTTGAGCCCGTAAGTTATGACTTCAAACCACAACTCACGACTTTGTAGCGTTCCAGGCAAAGTCACGCCAAACTGCCTGACCGCAAGGAATTGTGGGAGCTAGATGTAAACAAAGCATGGCGGACCGTACGGGGCTTATGCTCATTTACAATCATTTCTATCGCCAAAGGTGCTTAGTCCTTGCTTATTTGAGGGAAGCGGTGGAGAAAAAACGGCGCATAAGGCAAGAGAATCTTTTATACCTTGTATTATATCTATTATACCATAAACACCACACCCGTAGGGGCTGCCATTGTTGTTTCACGGGCTATGTGACGTCAGAGCTCGTAACTGGGAGTACATCGATCTAGTACAAGTTCACGGGTGGGAAGTCACGGGTTCCAGTGCACTTTCACGGGTAGAAGGTTGGAAAAACACGGGTTACAGGTTGCCTGTAACGCGGCATTAGTCTTGTGTTGCACTTGCAGCAGTTTGATAATGTTATTAACGGCTCAAATTAACTGGTAAGCAGCTACCTAATCACATAACTTTGATATAAACTTGCAATTGCGAGTTATAAAGTCAGAATTGTGTGATATATACTTGCAAATCTGACTTTATAACACAATTGAGAGTTTATATCACACAATTCTGACTATATCTTGCAACTCTGACTTTTCTCACAATTGTGAGATATAAACTCATAATTGAAAGTTATAAAGTACAATTCTGAGGAAAAATACTTTTTTTCAGAATTGCACATTTATTTCTCACAATTCTGACTTTATAACTTGTGAGTTTATATCACAATTATGTCAACTGCATTTGCGAGAAAATGTCAGAATAGTGAGATAAAGTCACAATTACCTTTTCTTTTCTTTTTATTATGTGGCGTAAACAAGCTTCCATAGTCATAATGTATGATTAAGAGCTCATATTAAAAACTGTTTTTATAGTTAAGTCATGGCAATAAACTGGCTTAGAGAGCAATATTTGGCATGATCCTTGTTTTTTAATCCTGTCGTAGTGAAATTGAAAATGATCGCTGAAAAAGAGTGGGAACCCTGCATTCTCTCTCTGTGGTCTGTATGGACTTTAATAGAGAATGTTGCAGCGTTATTTAAATGAGCCAACGCTTCATAATAGATGTACTCGTCCCTAAATTAGGGCTCGGTATCACTAACTGCCCAAAATCAAGCGTATAGCATCAGTTCTAGCAGGTCACTTCAGTCAAGCTCCTTCAGTTCTGTCAGCCGATCACGTCTACCTGTAGGAACACGACGCCTATCACGGCACACATATATAAGCTCCTTCAGCACTGTCAGCCGATCACGTCTACCTGTAGGAACACGACGCCTATCACGGCACACATATATAAGCTCCTTCAGCACTGTCAGCCGATCACGTCTACCTATAGGAACACGGCGTCTATCACGGCACACATATATAAGCTCCTTCAGCGCTGTCAGCCGATCACGTCTACCTATAGGAACACGACCCCTATCACGGCACGCATATATAAGCTCCTTCAGCGCTGTCAGCCGATCACGTCTACCTATAGGAACACGACGCCTATCACGGCACGCATATATAAGCTCCTTCAGCGCTGTCAGCCGATCACGTCTACCTATACGACGCCATCATCACGGCACGGAAGCTCCTTCACGTCAGCCGATCACGCCTATCATAGGAACACGACGCCGCGGCACGCATATAAGCTCCTTCAGCGCTGTCAGCGATCACGTCTACCTATAGGAACACGACGCCTATCACGGCGCGCATATATAAGCTCCTTCAGCGCTGTCAGCCGATCACGCCTACCTAGGAACCTATCAGGCAACATATATAAGCTCCTTCAGCGCCGATCATCACGACCCCTATCACGGCACACATATAAGCTCCTTCAGCGCTGTCAGCCGATCACGTCTACCTATAGGAACACACGGCCCCTATCACGGCACACATATATAAGCTCCTTCAGCTCTGTCAGCCGATCACGTCTACCTATAGGAACACGACCCCTATCACGGCACACATATATAAGCTCCTTCAGCACTGTCAGAACCGATCACGTCTACCTATAGGAACACGACCCCCTATCACGGCTATCACACACATATAAGCTCCTTCAGTACTGTCAGCCGATCACGTCTGCCTATAGGAACACGCGCCTATCACGGCACACATATATAAGCTCCTTCAGCTCTGTCACGATCACGTCTGCCTATAGGAACACGACGCCTATCACACACAGCTCCTTCATACTGTAAGCTCCTTCAGCACTATCACGGCACACATATATAATCACGTCAGCCGATCACGTCTGCCTATAGGAACACGACGCCTATCACGGCACACATATATAAGCTCCTTCAGCACTGTCAGCCGATCACGTCTACCTATAGGAACACGACGCCTATCACGGCACACATATATAAGCTCCTTCAGTTCTGTCAGCCGATCACGTCTACCTATAGGAACACGACCCCTATCACGGCACACATATATAAGCTCCTTCAGCACTGTCAGCCGATCACGTCTACCTATAGGAACACGACCCCTATCACGGCACACATATATAAGCTCCTTCAGTACTGTCAGCCGATCACGTCTACCTATAGGAACACGGCGCCTATCACGGCACACATATATAAGCTCCTTCAGTTCTGTCAGGAACACGATCACGCACACTAAGTCTGCCTATAGGAACACGACGTCTATCACGGCACACATATATAAGCTCCTTCAGTACTGTCAGCCGATCACGTCTACCTATAGGAACACGACGCCTATCACGGCACACATATATAAGCTCCTTCAGTTCTGTCAGCCGATCACGTCTGCCTATAGGAACACGACGTCTATCACGGCACACATATATAAGCTCCTTCAGTTCTGTCAGCCGATCACGTCTGCCTATAGGAACACGACGCCTATCACGGCACACATATATAAGCTCCTTCAGTACTGTCAGCCGATCACGTCTACCTATAGGAACACGACATATTCTATTCTGGTATTCTAATTCCCCTTGAATCAGACTAAATTCTGAATTATTGAATTCTGAATTATTTTGTACATTTAATATCGACTTTATGTTGGTTCTGTTCTGTTTACTCTAAGGGGGGTTATCGCTACTCTCCCTGCTCTTATCCATGCTAAGCTGCATGGATGCGCGGGGAGTTCTTGCCCAGAACGGAACCATTCCGGCAATCCAAACTATATGTTAATAGTCAATCAATCATCTTTGACAATAGTGGTCCTGACGGAATGTAGGACACACATCCAGTCACGTTATGATTTCTCTTTTGTCCATCACGGCAATTAAAGGCTCTTTATTGGCATTGATGGTTCTGAGAAGAACCTCCATGGAACCTTCTTTATAGTGGAAAAACGTTCTTTAGAATGTTAAAATGTTCTTCACATTAATAATAATGGTTCTTTTAAGATCTGACCATTGAAAGGTTATTGGTTCATCTATTGCAGGAGTGTCCAGACTCGGTCCTGGAGGGGCACTGTCCTGCAGAGTTTAGCCCCAGTTTGCCTCAACACACCTGCTGGAAGTTTCTAGTATGTCTAGTAAGACCTTGATTAGCTGGTTCAGGTGTGTTTAATTGGGGTTGGAGCTGAACTCTGCAGGACAGTGACCCTCCATGACCGAGTTTGGACACCCCTGCAATAGATGAACCATTTTTGGTTCCACAATAACCTTTCAATGGTCAGACACCCCTGGTCTATTGCATCAAACTGCCTTTTGGAACCTTGAGAATGCAAAGCAACTTTGACTGTGATTGGTTGTTTTACAGATGAGTAGTTCTTCTCAGAATAACCTACATATAGTCTGGTTCTTCTCAAACAAGAAGCTTGGTTGTATTTAGCTGTAGTTAAGGAAATATTAATCTCAATTTTGACAGATGGATCCGATTAAAATGCAAGTATCAAGTGTGATTGTATGCTTTCTGGCACGAGATGTAATTCATATAGTTTTCGCAAGTGTTTTGGCATCTCTTTTGGATGTCTTTGAGCTGATGTCATTCTCAGCGTTAGCATCAGCGCTGGCAACCATATGACGGACCGGCAGAACTATCCAGTGATGTAGCATGAAATAAATGCGTTGCTCTGCGGTGCGTGCTTCCCTGCGGTCACCATAAATGGTCAAAACACGTCTGCTGGCTCCGGATGATACGCGATTAGAAAAATGTAGGCTTGAGTTTCAGTGCAAACACAGTGAGCAGAGGGGGTTTCTGGCTCTTCCAGATCGGAGAGCCCGTCAGGAGATAGCAGCTGCGGAGGAAGTGTGTTTATGTGCGTGTTTGTGTGTGTGTGTTGGCACACTTGTGTGTGTTCTTGCATGAATAAAAGTTCACACTCTGTGAGTAATGCCCTCATTGTACCGCCGCCTCTTGTCTTTGCTCAGATTCCAGCTCTGTTTCCTGTGTGAGCCCTCAACCGGGCGTGCAGGTGCAGAAAGAGAGCGATTGTGTTTGTTGGGAAGAAAGGGGGAGAGAGATGGTAGGCATGAAAGAGAAAAAGGGATGTAGAAATGTGGGAAGACTGAGTGCCAATGAGTGTGTGCCAAAGTGTGTGTTTGTATGGTGTAGCAGTAGCATAGTAGCTGTACACCACCTTTCAAAAGAGGTCAGTAACTTTTTATTTATTAAAAGAAATGAATACTTTTATTCAGCAAGGATGCATTCAATCAATCAAAAGTGACATTTATAATTACAAAAGATTATATCGCAAATAAATGCTGTTCTTTTGAACTTTCTGTTGATCAAAGAATCATGAAAAATAAAATGTATCATGGTTTTCACACAAATGTGAACAGTTTTCAACATTGATAATATTCATAAATGTTTCTTGAGCAGAGAATGATCAGTGAAGGATCATGTGACACTGAAGACTGGAGGAATGATGCTTTGATCACAGGAATACATTACACTTTACTATAATTTGTACTGTATTTTTGATCAAATAAATGCAGCCTTGGTGCACAGAAGAGACCCCAAACTTCTGAACAATAGTGTATGTAAGTTGAAATCACTTCTCTTTTTTGTAAAAAAACAATACAAAGGACTTGTTTTGTTGTTGTTGGAGAAATATAGTTGTACAACCCTTGAGCTAGGGTCCGAAATGAACACCCACAAAGCCACTGGCCAACTAACTGTCTCACTAGACGTGGCGTGAGTTGGCATGATTTCATTCCAATGGTAAGACTGATCATCTGAGCGTCTACTAACGAACACATCTGCCTGTACATGTGGGTCTCCTGATGATTTCTCCTGAGAAGTTTATCTAGGATGACGAATGCTTGTTTTTCTCCATGTGGCGACACATGTGGAACATTCCTCAAAAACAAAAAATATGAAGCTAATATGCACAATGTGCGGTTTGACTCATTTCACCTGTGCTGTTCCTCACGAACATGCATAAAACACAGATCATCTTTATCTGTTTATAATAATGCTAATGAGGTAATTATGATTAGTTAATTAGCTTGATTCACCCACTATTAGCAGGTGTGGTATTTGGGTTCTGGCTAAAGCGTTGTATTTTCCCTGAACTCAAGCGTTTCTCTGTCGGCTGGCTTGAATTAGTAGCGACGTCCAGTTCGCAAACTAACAGTTCTTTTCCATGAATAAATAAAATCAATCTTTAATCTAAATCGATTCATGAAGTCGTCTGATTCAGTCAGACAAGTAATAATTTAAATCCGGTGGTTAATTAAAGAGCATTTATAAGACAAGTGTAAAGTTGCTTGCTGTGAGTTTAACTAGCTGCTGTAGAACAAATGAACAGCTTAGTGTTTTTTTACAAAATTTTATATTTCACACTTATAATAAAATATAAAGTAGAAAGCTACTGTATTTTCCAGAAAATAAGTTGCACTTGACTGTAAGTCGCTCTGGGTCAAACTTACATGAGTCCATACAGTCACATTATCACTTCCAGAAATAATATAACAGTGAATAAATTAAAACACTATGAACATGTATTTTAGTTAGTCATCATTAAATCGGACCATATTCAGAACAAAACACAAGTGAAAAATATAAGTAGAACAAACAGTTGATTATAAACAACATTTCTTATAAATGCCCAGCCCAAGCGGATTTATCTGAAGTCAGACGGACGCGATGCATGTGGGAAATGCTCTGTGCAGATTCACATGCCTCTCTCATTTGGCATGAATCCACATGTGTGCGGATTCAAGCAAGTTTTGCGTGCTTAAAGTTAATTGCGTTATATAAATCGCTTTGGAATGTAAGTCACAGCACTTATGAGATGATAAAACAAATGTGACTTTATGTTTTGGAAAACACAGTACTTTAGTCTAACTACTACTAGCTTAGTTTGTCCATGTAGTTTGTAGCTTGGTTTGGTAGATGGTTAGAGGATGGTACACTAGATGTAGACACAGGGAGAGAGAACGAGCGAGGCGATGCGATGCAGACGGGAATAATGGAGCTTCAGAGGCTGCGTGCTGAGAGTGGCTCTTGAAGAAGAGGGCCAGTGCGGGGCGGTCCGGCTGGGCACAGGACATCCTGGCTCGGATACTGTCTGCTGCTCAATGCCCGCTCTGTCTGGATCCGGCCATAACACTCCTGCACAACAAAGCAGGACAGTCAAGAGACAAATAAAAGAGTTTCAACTGGGTCACAGCGGGCCAGTAATGAGCTACTCTACTTTTTGTGTCTCTCCCTCACTTTGTTCCCTGCTGGCAAACCAGATCATACCAGATTAAGGTGGATTTTGGAACAGTAGAGTTTCTACCAGTTCTTACCAGCTGATGGCCTGCAGGCCATGACACACCAGTGTCGTTGAGTATCTGACGGCACTAGTCCACTAGTCTGACCCTTTACACCCCTGTGACCAGACGCGATGCGATAAG
>JAGHMJ010003958.1:140000-197500 GCA_018749465.1 Paracanthobrama guichenoti
CGATGTTTACATCTACCAATGTCTACACAATGTGTCTATATTTCAAATGAATATAATTACTGTAGGAATTATGTTGGAGTTACACTGTTGTGATAGCTATATTTTGCACCTGAGGCCCCGAGAGACTCTCTGCACGGCCCTGTACACGCTGGATTGATGTACTTCATGAGGCCTCAGAGTTCATCATGAACCCCACCTTGTGTTTAATGTGAGATCAGTAACATGATTAAATCAGAGCACAGATAGTATAATGTAGCACACGCAAAGAGCCGCTGAATGCATGCGGAGCCTCCCGGATCGTTGCACACGAGCGACCAGCACCCACTGCTAATGAGAGCCATACAAAGGGCTTGAGTGTGTGTGTAATTAAGGCTGATTAGGTGATGAAGGAAGGGCTGGTATAGTGACACAATGTCTGTGGCTCTTCAGAGAGATGAGATGAGCGCTGGACTCAAGCTGACAGCAAAGACTGGACCACGAGGCAGGTTCCTGTCATTCATAGCTCCTCTCCTCTCAATTTTTTGTTTCTCCATTCTCCCATCAGCCTCTGGATAGTGGCGTCTGCTCCTTCAGTCTGAACCTCGTCTGTCCTGAAGATCTCGTTTCCATCACACCTTCAGGAGCTCATACCCCTTCAAACCTACACCTGTATTTCCTGCTGATGCCTGGGCTGTACGCTGGGCCGGTGATTTAGTGCTATAACCTACTGCTGAGAGAAAGCAGGCTTTATCCGAAGACCCTTGTGTTGAGAGCTTTAGCTGGAAAGGGCCACTGTTGTGGATTGCTAAATAAAAAATGTTTCGTTCTGTAAAAGAAGAAATAAGGACTGGCGTTTTCAGATCATTTGCCTTGTTCAGAAACAGGGATTGATACAATGTAGCATTTTCTTTGTGGTTTGGTTCGTTTTTACAAGGCAACATTTCAAAAGAACCAAAATGTGTTTATGCAAGTCACATGTGAGTAAATCTGTCTTCTCATTGGTCAGAGTTTCCTCTACATCATCCATCAAGATGGACTGACAAATTCACTCCACAAGCTTTACCTGTAGCTGTCATGACACACGCAAACACTGATACAAATGTAGCCGCCATTATATTCATATAACAGTTCTTTCTGGTTCTCGAATCTGATTGGCTGAGAGCCGTGCAATATTCTCCCAGTAACCATACCACTGCTGTTGTGTCACGAATTGTAGTGTTAAGAGTTTTTTAAGGCGAGAATGTAGTTATTTAGACCTGATAATCATAGCGCCACCTGTTTAGACGCTCAGCGCTCATGTACCCGCAGAGAACATCTCGGACAGTCCTTCGGGAATTTCCTGCTGGCTCTTACTGTATGTAGATAGTGGTTAAACAGATATAATTAATTTGGGGTATATCAAATGGGAAATCTTTGGTCTTAGTAATCTATTATTGTTCCAGAGAAACCGATTTGGGTTAAGGGGAAAGTTGAGTATATTTAGGCTATATTTATGCATGTTTGACTGAATTGCTTGCTTTTGTTTATTTGTCTTTTATAATGGCTATTGTTGTTAAATTGAATATTATTTTATATAAATAATATGCCGTATTGAGAAAGGGTCCGTTAGTGATCGTGATATGAACTTCAGTGAAAGTTACATTATTACGCCATTAGATGGCGGCAAAGACTGTCTTTATGAGTGAGGCTAGTCAGAATTAGGAAGTTGTTTTAGCGCTGTCATGGAAAATCCTTTGACTTTTAAAGGTTAAGGAAAACTATCGCTTTCCTCAGCGGACTCACTTGTTGTCTCACATGTTGTAATATCACATTACCTACAGCCGGATCACAGACGTGCACAGCGTTTCTGCAATGCGTGAAATTACACAACATTTTAAGATGAAGAGGCGCTCTTTGGTTTTCAACCACAAAAAACTCAGAATCAAGCACTGCAACGCCTTCGTTATGAATTATGATAGTTTGTTGGTCCGTTGGGTCGGATTGTTGTCTCATCTCAACCGAACCGCTCCAGAGTTTGTATTCGGTCGGGCCGAGACCACCTCGATCCGCCGATCTTGGAGCGATTGCCGTGTTCATATGCCTAAACGAACCGAACTACAGGAGAAAACTCACCAGGTTCTGAAACAAACGCTCCAGGTGTGAAAACACATTTGCTATACTGTTCAGAAGTTTGGGCTCTGTAAGATTTTTAAGACTAGGCCATGACTGGGCTCATAAAGCCAGTAAGTTTGCACATGGGGTGAATGTGATTTCACCAGGTAAAACATGTTCCTGGATCAACATTCCAATCAGCCAATCAGATTTGAGCGTAAGGTTTACAGTTTATGTCAGGTTTAGGTTCTATATCAGTGATATTCAATCATTTCCCTCTGATTGTAGGCATACGTTGGGTAGGGTTAGGTTTAAGGGTAGGGATATGATTTATATGGATATCAACACAAGATGTTGATTTAGGAACATGTCTTACTTGGCAAAATCACAGTGACTATGCACATGGATGGGCAAAAAAAGTTGTGACATAACTATCACCAAAATACTGTTTTTCAATACAGAGAGAAGAGTGGGTGTTACAAGGACATTTAAGATTTACAGCTGAAAAACACTCATCCATGCTGTTCAACCACTGTAAACGTATTACTTTGTTTGTTGGAAGATGAGTCAATATAATAGTCTGTGGTAATGGAGATCGTCCCACTGACGCTGTCAGTAGATTTTGTTCCTTTAAATGTGTTTGCTCATCAGCAGTGTTTCACATCGAAAGGCTGATGGGATGTTAATGGTTGTGTTTATAATGACAAATGTTTGCAGTTGCTGAATTTATTTGGCTTGTAATTAAGTCAAGATTAATAATGAGTGTTGGTTTATCACTTACATAAGGCTTATAAATCATTGTAATTGTCCTAGACAAAAGTACATTTAAGCAGCCTCCTATTTGTTTCTACACTTACGGTGTGTGTGTGAACCAGAGATATCTGTGTAACACCCGGAGAAAGCGACTGACGTTAAAGGCATCAGACTGCTGAGAGCATCCGAGTTCCTTAGTGGTGTGGTGGTAGAACTTTTGTAAACCGTGTCAAAGGCTCCGGGTTCTAATCCGCCCTCATATCGTTTTTTCTTCTTCATTAAAATCAAAGATGTTCAATGATTGTATATTAAGAGCAAGAGCACGTTTGTGTGCATTTTGTTTTGTGATTTCACCGGAAAGAATGGAGTCCCCGTAATGGCATTAAGCGATAGATTGACGCGCTCATTTGTGTGTGAAGACTGTGCACGAGCCAAAACAGAACGTAAACCCCGCCTACTTTGATTTGATTGGCCATCTCAATCATTTTGACATTGACGAGCGCCGTTAGACCTGAGGCAGACCAGGCTAAAATGTAACCTTTAAACCTTTTTGTCATGCTAACATACAGAGCGCTGCATGATGAAGTGCAGCAGAGCACTGCAAGAATTTCAAATATTGGGGGGACAATTTGGCATTTTTTTTTATCGGCCCTGCTGTTCACTACTAAACATACCAACTAACATACACTACTAAAGTTTGTGGTCGTGAGATTTTTTTATGTTTTTGAAAGAAGTCTCTCTTTAGTTGAGTCTGCTCAACAAAGCTGCATTTACTTGATCCAAAATACAGTAAAAAATGACAAATATTAATCTAATGTAGATCAGCTGTTCTCTGTGTGAATATATAGTAAAGTGTGATTTATTCCTGTGATCAAAGCTGAATTTATCATCATTCCTCCAGTCTTCAGTGTCACATGACCCTTCACTGATCATTCTCAGATGAGGATCTGATGCTCAACACACATTTATGATTATTATCAATGTTGAAAACAGTCGTGATGCTTCAGATCTTATTTGAAGAATGTCTTTACTGTGACTTGTGATCAATTCAGTGTCAAAGACCTTGCTGAATAAAAATATAAAACATGTTACTGACCCCAAATGGTAGTGTACGTGCTGCAAAAATGTCCCCCGAGAAAGGTGTAGTAACAGTGTCTACCAGCAGGGGTTAACTGGACCGTGCTAAGAAGCCAAACCTTGACCCCTCATGTGTTACTAAAAAGCCTAATTACTTCTTGTTGGCATCCTGAGCTCTTTATTTCATCTCGTATGAGGTGTCGTGTGTCTCCGTCACGTGTGTGCGCTGCAGAGGTTGCCAGAGACCCTCTGTGCTTCTCAGAATCTGCTTCCTGTCGCCACACAAACCGCTCACGGCTGCCTTCCTCTTCCCTCTGAGCTCTTCAGCAGGAAGGAGATAGGAAACAAAGACCCCACTTCCTGTGCTGGACGCCAACATTCCGGACAATGGAGAAGGAAATGCTTGGTAACTAGAGGGGCTCGGAGGAGTCCGCTGTCCCAACTTTCCATCAATCTCTCATTGTCCACTGGCCTTTCAGTCTTTGTTAGTTTATTACGCTCCGGTCAATGTTTTTCTAGTATTAGGGAGCCAATGGGACCGGCCTCTTCAATCAAAGTCGTCTTTGCAGACGTTAACATGCTGTCACCGCACCTCAGCCCAGATTTGATATGAATCATCAATCCTGCACTGTTTCAAGCCCGACCCCTTGTGCTAACCGTCACGTGTGTGTGTGTTAGGGGAGGCAGTCACCATGGAGACTCTCCAGAAAAAGGGGGAAGGGGACCAAACAGAGAAGCGCAGATGCTTTAACTCTGTGTTTAAATCAACACCATAAAAATCCTGCGGGATCCAGATGCCGCTCCTCTCTGGAACAATGCGTGTGGTGGGCTGAGACGCCACTGGACGTGATTCATGCTCTCGGGCCCTTCAGCCCGTCTCAGATGGGTTTGATCGCTCAAAGACCGCCGCCTCCCTCCGGACCCCTCTGGCCCTTCAAAAACATTCTGAGGTCTGCCGGAAACAAGGCCAGGTGGACCCACGGGAGCGACAGGGAGAATATTGGCATATTGGAAAACACTTAACTCACATTGTAGAAAAGCAATATGATGCTTCAGATGAGATGTATGACAGAGGAGAGTTTGAAAACTGGCTTGAAGCTGACAACTGATTCTGAGTATTTAAAAAACGGAACTGAATGATTTCCAAAGTTCTATTAGCAGTTCTAAAATAGTCTGACAGGGTTTTCTAGCACTGATGAATCTCTACGGCAATAATTATTGAGTTGTGCGCTTGTGTCTCAATCGAAGGACAGTAAAAAATAAAAATAAAAATTGACAACACATATTTCTGTTACGTTATCCATGTTGGTTGATTCACAAACAAATGACTCGTATGAGCTGGGTCTTTTAACTCTTTCCCCGCCCCGGGTTTTTGATCATTTTCACAAAAATGTAATGGCCCATAGAATATTTTGTTGTATGAATACCTGAACATGCAATATATCAAAAGAAAGAATAGACCCTCTGCTTTTAAACAACAGCTACCCTTACGAAAATGAACCATTGTTTTACTACAAATAAAACCAATAAACCATGGTTATTGTAGTTAAACCATGGTAACCACAAATTAACCATGGTTTTGCTACTCTAACCATAGTTTAACCATGGTATTTGTGGTAAAACTGTGGTTATTTAAATGATAATCAATTAGCCAAAAAACCATGGTTACTACACTTTTACTACAATAAAACCATGGTTATTTTTCGTAAGGGAAAAAACCTGTTTTATTCTAGCTTCTTGCATTCATTTTTATCAACTCTTGAATGTGGGTAAGTTTCATAAAAAAAGCAACATTTTGAACAAAAAGCTGAGAAAATCACGTTTTTATCAAAGACTACATCCAGATCAGATTCAGAACGATGATCAAACACTGACGGAGTAGATCAGGTCCATCAACACGCTAATGCTTGCTCGCCCTGGGTCCACATTTCATTCAGTGACATTAGGCAGTGATTTATATGATGTTTAATGTTGATGATCACGTTATTTTACATATGCATATGCTTACATACGATCGCTTGTTTTATTGCGTCTCCTTCGCCAGTGTTTTGATCAGCAGATTCTGTACTCATTCAGAAGATGCGTAGTAGCGCCCCCTTGCGTCTACCAGTGAAAACACGGAAACCTGGAAAATTCTGTGTTTGGCGGGGAAAGAGTTAATGAAATGGTCAAAACTAATCAGAAATGAGTCAGTGACTCACTGAATCTGTTACTGATTGAACATCAGACTCAACCTCAAACCATTACTTTCATCATGTGTGACTCCAAATAAACCAAGAATTGTGTTGAGCTTGAAGTTTGTGAGAGGAAAATCAGTGTAAATACTGACTGGTTGTTCATATGACAATATGTACCCTTGTGAAAAAGAAGCATACTTTAGCATACTTTTAAAATGAGTGCTTATTATGGAAATAATATACTTTAAAAGAAGTACTTAAGTGCAAACTGAACGTACTGCTTTCGTATGCTTAAGTGCATATTAACATATTATAGTTAAGGACTTTTATTATAGTAGGACTTAAGTCCATCTTTTATTTCATTATTACTTCTATTGTCTTTGCAATATGGTTACTGCTGAATGTACTGACAAGAATTTATGATAAACTAAAATATAATTTCTATTGAAACTTGTATATCATGTATTTATAATTATAACAATATATTTGTAATTACATGTTTATGAAGATGAAGTTGCAATTTAGTACATTTTAGATATATTAACTATAAATGTAAAGTTGAACAGAGTTGTTAAAATGATAAACAAATACTTTATATGTGCTTTAGTATGTTAGTCGACATATCAAATTAAGTGCACTTCTTTAAAGCACAACAAAAGTTTAAAGCAGCGATGACACATAAAATGTACTTTATAGTAAAACTTAATTTGACATTATTACAAAGTGCACTTTTTAAAAGTGTACTTAAGTAATGAAAGTGTCTCTCTTTAAGTGCACTTAAGTGGCCTTTTATTTCATTTATATTATATTATCTGCAAGTTTTTTTAAATATAATTTTAAGTATATAACAGTGCAAGTGTGCATTCAGTGCAATTAAGTGCACTTACCTTTCACAAGGGTAGTTAATATAAGTAACGTTTAGTATTTTAGTACTATTAGCATCCTCAAAAGTGTTTGTTAATGGAAGCGGAATCATAAAGTGGAATCGGAAGTAGAATCATTGAATACTTTACAATTCCATCCATAATAGTGGCTTTGGCTTCTGTTTACTAGCCCTGCTCCATGTCCTTCTCAGTGTGCAGAAGGTAAGCAGAAACGTAAGAAAAACAATGCCTCATGAGGTTTTCCTTTCAACGCCCCACTCACTCCTGACTTCCATCCTCTGTGCTGTTTTTAGCCAGCCTGTTTTTTCCTGCAGAACTTCAAGAGTCAAAGTCAGCTGTCATGTCAGAGAACAGCTGGAGGAAGTGGAGTGACGACACAGAGAGTCATGAAGCTTGTACAGCCATTCACACATGAGACTCTTCTCCCTGAAGAGCGCTTAGCAATCACACGTTATGCTTGAGCGAGTGCTCTGGATGTCTTGAGAATATAATTAGTCAAGCAAGAGTGCATCCTAAATTGTGTCAGATTTGAAACTTTTTGTGAATATGTGACACTTCAGTTTATCAAAGTGAATGATCTGTCATCTCTAGCTTTGTATATATACATTTTCAAACAGGCGTTTAACTTCGATTTCCCTATGTTGAATTTGTGTTGGGCTTGGTTGTGTTGTCTGTTTGGTGACTATGGTGTATCTGTCTGAAGGTTATCTCCATCTGCTGACGTTACACACACACACTTGAGCGGTTCCTCAGTCAGATCTTGTTGTATGCTCTTGTCCAATGGAGTGGAGCGACCTTCACATTCCAGAGTGATGTCACACCTCTGAAGGGCCGGATGTGTCGACCACTGTGAGCTCAGGCTCCCTCAGGTACACGCTCTACCTCGCTGTCAAACTGTGTGTTTGTATTAATATGAGTAGTTCATGTAAAAAAGGAAAAATCTGTAATTTCCGCACACTCGTGTTGTTCCAGACCTGCATGTATTTCTGTCTTCTGCAGAAATTTCTGTCGCTGCTTTTTTTTTTTCTTTTTTTTTTTACATACATCGAAAGCAAGCAGTGACCATTTTCACAAAAAGTACAAAAAAGCAACATATAATGGCCGAAAGTGATGGAAAATTGAAATCTTCACCCTTTATTCAAATATTATTAAACATATGTTAAAGATTTTGTAAGAATATTGCGTAATTGAGCTTGGAGTCGATTTGTGATGATATTTTATTTGTGATAATGCAATGAAACATGACAAATTTTGTCATACAAATAAATTATGAACATGCAAAAATGGGAGAACCTACAAAATATTAGTAATTGATTATGTTTGAGTCAGTGTATGCTTTTTCCTGAGCCTTTTGTTTTTGTTAGTGGAAAAAAGAATTAACTCAGGAGATTAGTAAACCCTAAATAGGTATAACGTATTAATTGACTTTTACCAACTAGCAAATTAAGTCAAATAAGTTATCCAACTAACTAATTTCTAACCTAATTTCCAACTATTTCTATAATAAAGGGAAAAAAGAGTTTGCTTTTATTACTTACTTTTTCTGCAGAATTCTCGAACAATCTGAATAACTGGTAAATATATTGTTTGTCTATTTACAGTAAATTGCTGGCTTTTTGTATTTAAATATCTAGTCAATCAAGTGCTACATAAAAGTGGCGAGCCAGCCAGGAGATGCAACTCACTATATCTCAAGTTGTACGATAGCTTTGTGTGAGAAACAGAATGAAAACACTAACCTCTCAAATCTCATTGGCACAACATTTGCAGTGAATAAATGGTCTATTTTTTGTGTAAAGTAGGTCTAGCGTTTAAAAGTTCAGTCAGATTAGCTACATTTCGCTAGCCTAAAAAGGTTCATTGTCTTTTGTCAGTAGTGTAGTGATGGATGAAGCATGTGTAGAAGTCACTTTCAAACCTTGCAGATTTCTGTTGGTTAATGCAGCAAATTCGCATGAGTAACTTCAAAATCTTTATGGCTAAATCCTAGCGTGAAATTCCCATTCTTGTGGATTCCTCTTTAAAAGATCTGGGTTTGACCTGTGAAGATTCGCTGAAAAACAGTATGTTTTTTTTATCTGTTTGCAGTGTGGTTCCAGAAGACAGTGTGTTTGGTGAGAATCAAACAATAGAAGAGATACACAATAATCTGACTTTAACAGCACACAAACACACATCTGTACTTTCTTCCTTTCACTCTCTGTGTTCTTAAAGGGACAGCTGCCATTTCTGAGACAGGTGTTGAACTAGAACATGGTTACGGTCAATACACTTGTACTCTCTGTACCTGACACAAGGAAGTATCCACGGTATGTTAGCTTTCACTTGCCTTTTCTTTGGCCTGGGAGCAGTTTGCCCTGACTAATGACTGCTCATTTCTAAAATTTTAAATCAACATAGGTTGATTTGAGTGGACTGTAACAGTCTGTTTTTGTTTTGTTTTTGCAACAAAAAGCAAATAAGATTGCATAGCAGCTCCAAAGAGCTTCCCTTATTAAAAAAGAAGTGCACTTAATGTGTACAGTGTACTTCAAATCTTAAAAGTATATATATTTTTAAAACTGCAAATACTTGTTGATAACAAAATGTTAATATTCAGAGCCATTGTCACTTTGAACTGTCCTTATGAAAAGTGCTTTGTAAAGTGTAAAGCTCTCTTAAAAGTTAAACTTGAAGAACTAGTAGACCATTGTGTTCTTCTGTAATCCTGCCCATAAGGGTGAATATAAGGGTACCTCCATATCACAGCGTTATCTGTTTATAAAGTCAACGTGTCATTATTATTATGTGTCCTCTGCCTCAGATGAAGGTTTAATCAGTCTACTGTACGGGCTGTTTCAGGTTAACTAATGACCCTGTTTTGGCAGCGGCTCCTTCAGGTGCATTTGTGAATGAGCGAGTCACAGCAGAAAGTGTAGAGAAGGAGAGCAAGAGAGAGAGAGAAAGCCAGCGGGGAGAGGCGTGGTGCGTCCTGGGCTCTGTGGCACTCTGGTGCCACCTATTGAAAATGTTATTAAGGTTTCTGGCGTGGCTGAAGGGGATGTGTTGTACAAATGCTGTGCGGCTGACTCGTTCTCAGGCGAGAGGATTGCTTCGGTTTTCAAACACTCCATCAGAAAAAACATGCTTTGATTTTCGGACACACAGAGGCAGACCTCCCACATGAGCGTGTGTTTGATAGCGGTTTTTAGTGTGTGTGTGTGTGTGTGTGTGTGTGTCAGTGTGTGTTGAGTCATTAGCAGCAGAGACTGGTCTATCTCAGCAGGGTATCAAGGTTTATGAAACAGCTGTGTGACAAGATGGATCAGCCCTTAATGAGCTGCTACCACACACACACACACACACACACACACACACACACACACACACACACACTAGTATCACTTATAAGACTGGTAACTTGACTCCGTACTAATTGTTAACAGAAATGTCTTGGCTGGAAACAGGGCAGAGTATGACTAGCACTAAATAGTGTGCATTATGTGTACTAAGAAGAGAGCAGATTTTCTGTATGCCTCAAATCACTGGATGACTTATACATTTGCCAAATTGTGCACAATATACCTAGATCACACTGCACTGTTAATGTATCCCAGCACAACCTTCTATTAATTTAAAAAATACAGTAAAATCAGTATTTTTATTGCAATGTAAAACAGCTGTTTTCTGTGTAATGTATTCCTGTGATCAAAGCATCATTACTCCAGTCTTCAGTGTCACATGATCCTTCAGAAATCATTCTAATATGAAGATTTGCTGCTGAAGAAACATTTATGATTATTATCAGTGTTGTGCTGCTTCAGATGTCTGTCGAAATCGTCATACATTTTATTTTCCAGGATTCTTTGATGAATAGAAAGTTCAAAAGCACAGCATTTATTTGAAATAGAAATCTTTTGATATATATGTTTGTTAAAGACCGTGACGTGTTCGATTTTAAACAGGCCCTTGCTTATGTATCGTCACTCTTACTATGATAGCCGTTGAGGGACTTCGTGAGCATCTGAATTATTGATAGCGCTCAGTAGCCGGAGGAGAGGTGTAGAGGAGAGACGGCCCATCTGCTGGATCTGTCCCGTCTCCCTCCATCCAGCAGGAAAGAGGAGGAGCAGAGGAGAGATCTTCATATCTGCTCTTTGTGTCTGGGCTGCTTTTCATTATGTCTCTGTTACAAAACCTGAACCTGCTCTCTGAGGCAGCATCCTCATGACTGAGTTAGGTAACAGCTCTACACACACATACACACACACAAACCGAGTCCAATATAGTTCAACATTAGCAAAACAATAGAGCCCCTGAAGTAACAGCAGAATATTCCCACGAGAAACTTGATGTACATAAACCTGTATTTCCTGTTTGTCGGGGATCCATGCAAAACACATACATATCAATTTAGTCCATTTTTATTTCTGTTTTCCATTGTTCCATTTTAATTCAATACATTTCAACATGTCCCTTGCTTTGAATGCTGTCTTGGGTTTCATTTTTACTGAGCTCATTGCAGTGCATTATGGGAGGGGCGTTGAGGGTCTGTGGAAAAATATATAAAAATACATCAAATTTAAGGTTTAAAATGAAATGAAAGTAAAAATATATAATATATACTGTTAAAAAACACTGAAATTAATGTTTTAAGTGAGTTTGTTTGGAATTTCACCAAATAAAATCCTTTGTAAATACACTTTTTAAAAGTATTTATGCAAAAATTAAAAAGATTTGAGTTACATACAAAAATAATGAAAAGAAATAGTAACGCCAACCTAAAAATAAACTAATAAATCAATAGAAAATGATAAACTACCAACAAGACAGACAGCATCTCTCCCACAGCAAACCCTAATAAAATAAATACGTATATTTCAACATTATTGCAGTTTAATTATTTTATGTCACCAGTTGTTTTATCCAATTGACAGATAAGATACAAAAATGGCATGCAAACTTTTTCCACATTTTTATAACACATTTATAACATTTTGTTTTTCACATGCATTATTAGGTCTTTATATGTAAATAAATTGCTGCCGTTATATTTTAGGAAGGGGTTCCCTGTCTTTAGAGTCCATGACATCAAACTGTTTATGAATTATGAGATCATATTCTCCACACAGGCGGCATAAGTAAGATGCCTAGTGTACGGTTTGGAGCACCCCTCGTGCTGGGAGCTGTAAATGCAGGATAGGTAGGAAATCCATTGGGTTTTGGAACAGAACATATGTGATAAAAGATATTTCAAAGCTGCAGCTACTAAAATGTGTCTTTATCTCTCTCAGTGTAATTTGGCAGAGGGATGAATCAGTTCTTCCTGCACAGTCACAGTCTCCATTGTCCTCCTCAGACACACACACACACACACACACACACACACACACACACACACAAACCCTGCAATCTACACACACACACACACACACACACATACATACACACACATCTTGATCACTATCTTTGTGGGGACTCTCCATAGACGTAATGGTTTTTATACTGTACAAACTGTATATTCTCTCCCCTTACACTAAAACTACCCCTAAACACCCCCTCCCCCCGACCTCCACTGCATTGTAAACACATTACAGAGTGATTTGTGTGTAGTTATGTGGGGGAGCGGAAGAAGCCATGTGAAACGAGAGAGAGCGGGACAGATGAAGAGGGTTGAGGGGTTATGAGTGTTTTTGTGGATCATATTCCCTCTGAGGTCACAGCAGTTCACGTCCACCAACTGACCCTCACTTTAAAGCTGAAGTGTGTCCATTCTGTGCTGCCGGCATAAAAAAAAAACAGGATTTAAAAAATAATGACTGTTTTCCTGAACACACTCCAATCTGCCATTGGCCAGACAAACAGAAAGCCTCAAACACCCTCAGCAGGAGTTTTTGGGTGAAAAGATATAATATATATATAAAAAATATATTAGTAATTATACTTCTATTCAGTAACAATGCATTAAATTGATCAAAAGTGACAGTAAAGACATTTATAATTTTACAAATGATTATATTTCATATAAATGCAGTTTTTTTTTTTTTTACTTTCGATTCATCAAAGAATGACAGTATTAGTTTACACAAAAAAAAAAGCAGCACAACTGTTTTCAACACTGATAATAATCATAAATGTGTCTTGAGCTCAAATGAGAATGATCAGTGAAGGGTCATGTGACACTGAAGACTGGAGGAATGATGATAAATTCAGCTTTGAGCACAGGAATAAATCACACTTTACTATATATTCACACAGAGAACAGCTGATCTACATTAAGTCAAGTCACCTTTATTTATACAGCGCTTTTAACAAGTCCAATTGTTTCAGAGCAGCTTCACATTGTTAACAGGAAAATAATGCAACAGAATTTGTACAGCCGTTCTGGTGAAACGGTGATGTTATCCAGCTAATTTCAAGTATCATATAGTGTCAATGCGGGCAGATCGGTAATATAGATGAGATTTAGGAGTCCCCAACTGAGCAAGCCAAAAGCCAGAGGCAACGGTGGCAAGGAACCAAAACTCCTTCAGGGTCAGAATGGAGAAAAAACCTTGGGAGAAACCAGGCTCAGTCGGGTGCCAGTTCTCCTCTGGCCGACGAACAAACAGTATATGATTATAATTCTGGCAGTATAGCAGGTCTTAATTCATATTAGGCAAATAGATATTCGTAAGATTATTTGAAAGATTGGAGTCGTCACACGGAGAGATGGGTTTAATGAGGATGTCGTGTCGATGCGGCATTTACGGGGAGTTTATTTGACATGTTCTCTGCAGACACTTCAGGGATGCGTTGGTCATGTCCAGGCGGAGGTCCACCATCTGATCTGGATACGGCCCGGATCCGGCTGACTGCAGTAAACCTCAGGATAAACAGAGAGACTAACATTAGCGTAGATGCCATTCTTCTTATGATGTAACGAGTACATCAGGTGTTATGGGAAGTGTTCCCGGTTCCGGCTGACCTAGTTAATGCAGCCTAACAATCATTTACTGATTTGAGTAATAGAAATTGATAATGTTTTATGTGTAAGCCATAGTAAAGAGATGCGTTTTTAGTCTAGATTTAAACTGACAGAGTGTGTCTGCTTCCCGAACAATGCTAGGAAGACTGTTCCAGAGTTTAGGCGCTAAATAGGAAAAGGATCGACCGCCTGCAGTTGATTTTGATATTCTAGGTATTATCAACTGGCCAGAGTTTTGAGACTGCAATAGACGTGATGGAGTATAATGCGTTAAGAGTTCGCTCAAGTACTGGGGAGCTAAACCATTTAGTGCTTTGTAAGTAATAAGCAAGACTTCTTTCAAAATCAGTCACCGACCTCATACTGTTGAACGGTAGTGTATGTGCTTAAACTATATTCCCAGCTTAAGAAACAACATAATGTTTGTGTGTGTGTGTGTGTGTGTGTGTGTGTGTTTAGACAGTCTGCATCTCATTAGGATCTGTTTGTATATTTTTACATTCCATTTTGTAACTGTGTGTGTGTGAATGTGTCTCAGTGTGCTCAGTTCCTGTGTGTTATTCGGACAGATGGTAGTGTGGTTTAGGCCGGTGGTCTTCCTGCCCCAAACCTGGTGAGGCCAGCCTGTCACAAGGCAGACCAGCTGTGTGTGTGTGTGTGTGTGTGTGTGTGTGTGTGTGTGTGTGTGTGTGTTCTGTGGAATCAGTCATACACACCTGCCTACATGTTTTTATGTCTCAGTTATAAGTGTATGTAAATATGAGCTGAAGCCCCTAAATAGAGTCAGGCGTCTATATTGGTTTCATCTATGTAACCACTGCTCTCTCTCTCTCTCTCTCTCTCTCTCTCTCTCTCTCTCTCTCTCTCTCTCTCTCTCTCTCTCTCTCTCTCTCTCTCTGTCTCTCTCTCTCTGTCTCTCTCTCTCTCTCTCTCTCTCTCTCTCTCTCTGTCTCTCTCTCTCTCTCTCTCTCTCTCTCTCTCTCTCTCTCTCTCTCTCTCTCTCTCTCTCTCTCTCTCTCTCTCTCTCTCTCTCTCTCTCTCTCTCTCTCTCTCTCTCTCTCTCTCTCTCTCTCTCTCTCTCTCTCTCTCTCTCTCTCTCTCTCTCTCTCTCTCTCTCTCTCTCTCTCTCTCTCTCTCTCTCTCTCTCTCTCTCTCTCTCTCTCTCTCTCTCTCTCTCTCTCTCTCTCTCTCTCTCTCTCTCTCTCTCTCTCTCTCTCTCTCTCTCTCTCTCTCTCTCTCTCTCTCTCTCTCTCTCTCTGTCTCTCTCTCTCTCTCTCTCTCTCTCTCTCTCTCTCTCTCTCTCTCTCTCTCTCTCTCTCTCTCTCTCTCTCTCTCTCTCTCTCTCTCTCTCTCTCTCTCTCTCTCTCTCTCTCTCTCTCTCTCTCTCTCTCTCTCTCTCTCTCTCTCTCTCTCTCTCTCTCTCTCTCTCTCTCTCTCTCTCTCTCTCTCTCTCTCTCTCTCTCTCTCTCTCTCTCTCTCTCTCTCTCTCTCTCTCTCTCTCTCTCTCTCTCTCTCTCTCTCTCTCTCTCTCTCTCTCTCTCTCTCTCTCTCTCTCTCTCTCTCTCTCTCTTCTCTCTCTCTCTCTCTCTCTCTCTCTCTCTCTCTCTCTCTCAGCTCTCTTCTGTCTTCTTCTTCTTCAGCTAGTGAAATATTGACGCTGTTTTAGTGAGCACCAGCATTCTTGTATAGCTAGAAAATATTGTTATATATTTTATAAGTGAGTTTATTACACACTGGAACATTTTACCCGGCGAACTGAATGCAGTGTGCCGAGTACTTAACTGCATGTTAACTGAATTTTGAAGTACACTGCAAGTGCACATTCACTACTATTAAGTGCACTTCTTTTCACAAGGGCAAACATGAATGATGAAGATGATATTGTATGTAACATACATACTGTAGCAGCTCAGGGCACAGACAGTGTCACATGGGCTGTATGTTTCATGTGTGTGTGTGTGTATGTGTGTGTGTGTCCACAGCTATTAAATGGATTTGTATGGCGTCCTCTGGAGATGTTTGGTGTTTAACGTCAGTGCTGGACTGCAAACGCTCCTCAGGCTGTACGAGAGAATCCCACCCTAATCACCCATTCAGACAGAGCAAAAGAGCCCATTCATATGATAATTGACCTTCATAGAGCCGCCTGGTCCATTTATTTTCAGTTTTAGGGTTTAATGCCTTTGTGACCGGTAAAATACGACACACACAACGACAACAATACAAAGCACTCATCTTGCATATTAACACATGCTAACACTCATCTACTGCGGCTGCCATGACACCTTCACTCATGATTGACACGTCCTATCAGATGCATTTTAATCTCAACCTTACTTTCTGTCTGAACATGAAGACCCAAACACACAGATATAACGAGCCAGATGCTAACCGTTGCAGTGTGTGCAACAAAATTAAAGCAAAGATTTTATAATAATGAGGGTTTGATGAGATGACCAAAAACTTGGGTGACTATTTTGACATCTTTATGTGTACTTGACCGTTTTATAAGCAACAGGTTGATAAAAAGTACTTGCTTGCATCATACACTGTGTTCTAGGGCGGTTTCTGTGCTCGTGTTTCGGGTGTGTGCACACAGACCCAATGTGCAAGTGCCGAATTGAGTTCTTTTTGCATCTTATTGTGCTTGAACAGTTTAAAATGACTTGATTGTAAATGACTTGTGCAGCTGTCTTTGAGCACGTTTACCGTGATGTGTTTGATGGGACACAGATCTAGATTACAGATCATGATAATAATGTTTTGAGGTCTTAAGAAGTCTTTATAAATTGATCTGCCCCTGCAGACACAATATGAGTGAAAAGAAATAAAAGTTGTTGGTGTTTTACGGCACTATTTTATGCAAAACTGTAGATGAAAGGCATGTTTTTTCCAATGAGCTTATGTTGCAAAAGACTGTTTATAATCGTTTGGCTCTGGCAGGGGATCTGGCTTTGGTGTTCTGCAAAGAATGAATCATTATCACCCACAATTTTAAAAAACATATTTTTTTTATTATTGAAAAGCAGCCGATGGGTGTGTGTGTGTGTGTGTTGGGCGGCTGCTCCTCTTCCGTGTTCCCCAGTGTGACAGCAATCCCAGCAGCACCGTCTCCCCTTCAGTGTAAACGCCCTAATTACTTCTGTAGCAAACGAGAGAAAGACAGAGAGGAAGTTAATGAGAGGTGGGGGGTGAAATCCCTCCCTCTCTTCCTGCCTCCCTCTTCCCCCCTTTCTTTCCCTCTTTTTATCTTTCAATGCCTAAATCCCTCTGCCTTTCCATATCTCCTTCCTTTTGGCTGTTTTCTCCTCACTCGTGTTCGTACCTTCCTGTCTCTCACCCCCCAAATATCTTTTATTTTACCTTCCCCAATTTGCATATTTTACAGATTTTCACCGTGAGGGAATCCATCTGGAATAGCAGGAAATTCATATGCAGAGCATAATCAGTGTCTTATTCACAGAACCGCGTGTCTGTCGTGTATGAGAGGCGACACATTTGTATTGCTGATTGCATCTCTGCGGCGTGTCTTGTAAATGTCAATGTCCCTGAAGATAGAGTCAAAGGGTGCAGACGTGTTGTGAAGCGCCCAGGATAAATGATCCTGGGTGAGAAGGTCTATTCCTGCTCTTTCTTTTCCTTCTCTTTATCTTAACCATCAGCTTCCTTTTTTGTGAATTCCTCCTCTCAACCTCCTTTGTGTATATCGGCCTTAATGTTGCCTAATTGATGTTCAGCTATTCATTAAAGGGGCTGCTGGGTGATTTTCCTTCTGTCTTCCCTCAGGACTCAAACTCGTTCCCGGTTTTCACTGAAGTGATATTATAATCAAGTGTCTCGCGCACATGCCCTCTTTCCATTTATCTCATTGCATAAAGGTCTTCATAATGCCTTAAAATATACATTGTACATTTTTTTTACATAATCACTTGATATTGGGAAGCATTTCAGTTATTTGAGTTCAGCTTGTTCAACTTTTAGCAACTGTTTTGCAGCTTTTGAAAGGTAGTGTATGTGAATATGTATGTTTACATATATGTACGTTGTCATGTGAATGTAACTGGTCCTGCGGGATTCTAACCGGGGTCTCCAGCGTGGGAGGTGGGTGCGCTAACAAGAACTAATGTAACCCCTCCGGTCCTACTCGACCCGCTCTGAGTGGGATTCAAACCATGGTCTCCAGGGAGGTGGGAACGCTAACAAGGACGCTAAAGACCGCAGCCTCTAGTGTCAGTCGCTAGCATGCCTCTTGTGGCCAGGGGAGTGAGGTTTACACGCATACTCCTTACTGGCTTATGTTACACTCACCCCCCTAAACCCTACTACCATCCGGGTCACGGCACCAAATGTAACCGGTCCTACTCGACCAATTCCGAGCAGGATTCAAACCATGGTCTCCAGCGTGGGAGGTCGTGTGCTAACAAAGATGCTAAAGACTGCAGCCACTAGCATCAGTTGCTAGCACGCCTCTTGAGGCCAGGGGAGTGAGGTTTACATGCACAGCTCTTACTGGCCTACGTTACACTCACCCCCCTAAACCTCACTAGCATCCAGGTCACAGCACCAATGTAACTCCTCCGGTCCTACTCGACCTGCTCCAAGCAGGATTCGAATCATGGTCTCCGGCGTGGGAGGTGGGTGCGCTAACAAGGATGCTAAAGAACTTGCCTCTTCAGGCCAGGGGAGTGAGGTTTACACACGCAGCTCTTATTGGCCTACGTTACACTCACCCCTCTAATCTTCACTCCCATCCGGGTCACGGCACCAATGTAACCGGTCCTACTCGACCCGCTCCAAGCAGGATTCGAACCAGGTTCTGCAGCATGGGAGGTAGGTGCGCTAACAAGGATACTAAAGACTGTAGCTTCTAGCGTCAGTCGCTAGCATATCTCTTGAGGCCAGGGGAGTGAGGTTTACACACACACGTTACATGAACAACCAGTCTAGACTCATTGTGAATCAGACACAACAGAAGAATCACGGTTCAGTGGTTCAGCTCCAGAAGCTCAAGAACACAAACTATTCTGGTGGAAAAGAGCTGAGAGAGTCAGTTGTGAACTCAGTAACGAGTCTGAATGAATGAGTGAGTCTGATTCAGACCACTAACAGTGAAGTTGGAGATTGTTTTGTTGAATTATATCTGATGAAACGGCATGCATTGACAACATTTTTTATGGTTGCAGAACACTGAATTGATAATAAGATGTGTTATAAGGGTTTATGAATAATGATCCATATGATACACCATCTGCAAATCCCATGTATGGCTTGATTCTTCTTGGTAAAGCTTGTAAAGCTGATTAGCCGGTGGCGCCTACACTGTGTTTATGCCTCAGGGTGTGTATTTGTGTGTGTGTAATTAGACAGTGCTTTAGACAGGATCTAGCACTTGTGTTTTACACTTTGACTGAGAAGATTAAATGTAAATCTTGCATTGTGTGTTTACTGACTTAAGACTTAAAGATCATCTCAAAGAGTCCTTGCTCTCCGACTCATCAAGAAAGATCTCAAAAATAAGATTTCATGCTGCATTTTCCTGTGCATTAAGTCAAATGTGTAACAGAACTGAATGAACAGTGTCTGGAGCTTGTCGTGATATGTTGACTTTGAAAACGCATGTGACTTGTCACATTTAGCCGTTTCCAGTATGTCTGGTATTCTGCTGCATTGGGTGGTGGTCGCACTGACACAGACGTGAGGACACTGCTCTCTTTCTCTCCCTAACAAGATCACACAATGTCAGCGTGTCAGCGAAGGGTCAACAGTCTCCTCGGCTCTGGATTCCTCACGAACACTGGACGTGAAGCCTGTGAATGCAGCTCCTGTGTCCTGATGCGTTTTGACACGGCAGGTGTGTCGTGTGTTATGTGAAGGTTTGTTATGTATCTGAGCGTGTGCTTGTTTATATGTAAATACTGGATTCAATAAGAACAAAAGTGCTTTACAGCCTGTCAGGAAGCGCCGTAGAACCTTTTTAATCTCATCAAGGAACTTTTTATTCTCTCTTTTTTTTAATCTATGCTCTGCTGCTTTAAATGGATAATTGACCCAAATAAATGAGAGTTCTGTCGTCATTTACTCTTCATGCCGTTCCACCTGGAACACAAAAGGAGATGTTTCGAATGTTTTGTCCATATAATAAATCCGAACAGGCAAAGATGTTCCAAAAGTGACAAGAGAGAATCATGTGATACTCATTATGTGCTGAAAGTCTTGCATCTCATTTGCGTTCACATATAATCAAATATGGCCAATCAGTGGCGCCAAAGCCATTATTTGAATACATCAAGGTGCAAACAAGAATTTCAGAGAATAATAATAATAGTAATAATTGTTATTTATATATAGCACCTTTAAAGGTAACTTCTCAGTGCAATTTACATAAGGAGACTATATATATATATATATATATAAATAACAACAAACGTGTACATACAAAAAAGAAAGAAATGATGCTACACTTTAAAATAACCTATAGAGTAGTATTGCACCCTTCATATCTCCAAAGAGTCTTTAGTTTTATCATATTTATAAAAGACAGATACGCTGTACCGATTATTTTCAGAAAGATTCGAACCGATTCATCCCACCCTTTATGATGTCATACAGGGCCATACTCTGAAAACTTTCAGAAACTTGTTTGAATCCTGAAGGAGTGTATATGGCACAGAAATACTCCGGCATACGTCCAACTCGTTTTTTGAAACTTGTTTAGCATGAGAATCAACTCTTTAACAGTGGAAATAAGTCAGAATGCATGAAATAACCCCCCATTAACATCAGTTCATTCATTAAGCATCATACATTAACAATAAATATATACTTTTACAGCATTTATTAATAAAAAAACAGTTCAAGTTGTAGAAATGAACATTGGTTAATGTAATAAAATGTACAATGAACAATAGTATATTTGGTCACACTTTAGATTAGGGTCCTATTCTCACTATTAACTATGACTTTTGCCTCAGTAAACTCCTAATACTGCTTATTAATAGTTAGTAAGGTAGTTGTTAAGTTTAGGCATTGTAGGATTAAGGGATGTAGAATATGGTCATGCAGAATAAGGCATTAATATGTGCTTTATAAGTGCTAATAAACAGACAATATAGTAATATGCATGCTAATAAGCAACTAGTTAAATGTGAGAACTGGACCTTAAACTAAAGTGTTACGTATATTTATACATGTAAAAACATGAACTTTGATAATTGCTGTAAAACTTTGTGGCTCATTGAAGGCTCATAAAACCACTAAGTTAACTAAAATTATTAATAAAACAGAATACAAAAAATATACATATTATGGTTTCTCCTGCATTCAAATACATTCACATTCATTAAGAGCAGCTTGACAGTCCTATAAAATTTTTTTTTTTTTTTGTATGTTAAAAGTTTGTCAGACTTGTTTCTCATGTATGAAAGGTGGGCCATTTTTAATTTTGGATGAACTGGCTTTAAAGAGTCTTTAAGATTTTGTTTAATTTATATTGCAAAAAATGAGAAGATTCCTGATAGGCTGAAGGTGCTGCAGATCCTCTGAAGAACCTTTATCTGTGTGAGTGTGGGGGTTGGAGCGTTTTCTAATCCGTCAGGCCGGCTGGGCTCTGTGTGTCGACCCGGGATGAGAGGAGGGGAGGGGTAACAGAGGAACAGAGAGAGAGAGAGAGAGAGAGAGAGGGCTGAGGTTTGGGGGAGGAGGACAGACGGGAGGAAATGTGTGCGAGAGAGAGATAGAACTAGCAGAGCTTTGCACACTTCTCTTTGAGCGGAAGCTCAGACGGCTGACTTCAGCTCTCACCCTGCGTCCTGACACTGTCCGCTGGCCCGGCCCGGCCCGTCTGGACTCTGTGAGGGGGAACTGTGGTTGGATGAGCTCAGGGCACGTGCGCCGGCACTGCTGCTGACTCCGCTGTGAGCTTCGGCTGCCAGACAGACAGAAATCCACTCCAGAGCGCAGGACCGCTGTCTTTCAGAGGGTCGGACTGCATGAGCGTTTCTCACCTGCGCCGGCGAGATGCGCTGATCCAGGGGTGAGTGGCTGATGATGGGACACTTGGACACACTGGAAAAAGCTGCAGTCCGTTAAAGTATGGGATTTCCTTTGAAACTATTTTCACTCAGAAATTGATTGTGGTTTTCACAAATAATGACAAGAAATGGCAAGTAACACATTGAATTGCACCCATTGTTGGTATAAACGCATGTATTTAGTTTGATTCATTGATGTGCATTCAGATGTCATCATTATTTTTTAGGATACCAGTGTTTTTGGATGTGGGCACGTTTTCTCTCTTGTTTTATGGATGAATTGCATTGTCGGAGGGAAATATCGTTGTTAAGAAGATGTTCCTTCATAACATACACTGTAAAAGGTGATTTTTCAAATGTGTAAAGATTACTGGAGAATTTGATGTTTAACTCAGTGTGTTACTTTGTAATTAATTGTGTAATTTCTGAGTGAAAATAGTTTTGACATTAAATTGTGACCTCAGTTATGTTTCGTTCAGGTGTCAACTTATCCTAAAATTGGGACCCACACAATAAGATTACTGATCACGAGTAGTTGGATGCGAAATGAGTTGATATTGAGTTCAGATGTGGTTGTTGATTTGGGCATCTGAGCACAGTTTGAGACACCACTGAGATCTCTTTTGAAGCTCACACACGTGAGATTCCTGGGGTCGTTTTTCACTGGAAAACAGTCTGAGAAGTAGGATAATCTCAACCTGGCTGTGTTGGAGAAACAGTTGAGATCTCATTTGTGATTATTCAGTGTTTCTGATGACGTTAGATCAGTAAGTGTTTAATGATGAAGCAATGCAGGGCTTTTGCTCATCTGTGCTAGCAGGGGTCTTTGAGTCATTCACGTGTTTCCTGTCAGAAGAGTTCGATGGCAACAGTTAGTGTAAACGGCAGCGATCGGTGTCGGTTTGTCCCGCTGTGCCCGATCAGCAGAGACGGGTTGGCAGTGATTCTGCCAGGCTGGCAGCGCCGTGATCAATGCCAGCGGGAAGAGCGGGTGTGGTGGGCATCAGATGCGCTTCAGCATTGTCTGGAGAGCATTATTTGATGCTGTTTTCCACAGACCTATTGTTTTCATCCTATGTTGTGCTGGTGCGCTGCGAAGATTCAGTGGTTTTGTGATTTAAGCTGACATTGGATCCTGTTAAAGAGTGTGTGTGTGTGTGTGTGTGTGTGTGTGTGTGTGTGTGCGTGTGTGTGTGTGTGTGTGTGTGTGTGTGTGTGTGTGTGCGTGTGCGTGTGCGTAATGTGTGTGTGTGTGCGTGTGTGTGTGTGTGTGTGTGTGCGTGTGTGTGTGTGTGTGTGTGTGTGTGTGTGTGTGCGTGTGCGTGTGCGTGTGCGTGTGTGTGTGTGCGTGTGTGTGCGTGTGTGTGTGTGTGTGTGTGTGTGTGTGAGAGAGAGAGTTTGGGGGATGGTGGTTATTATTTGATATTGCAAAGGTTTAAGAAGAAAAAACGTAGTTTATCCGTAGTACCTCCCTTTAAATAAATATTCTTACTAATCAGACATCAAATTCAACTCATACTTCAGTTTGTAAAAATAAATAAACGTATGAATAAATTGTTGACAGACCCGTCAAATGATTTTCTGTAGTGATTGCCATCATATCACAGATGCTGTCAGTAGAGCTGAACTTGTTTTGAACCCAGAACACTCTTTTAACATTGAGCTTTTGTTGAGTTTTCTGTATCATTATTAACAGATCCTGGTTCTTTCTGTCTTCTGGCTCTTACGGTGGAGATTTGTCACGCTGATACCGTCTCTGAGACTGAATGCAGACGTGGTGATGGTTCATGCCTAAATGCTGCCTAATCGCCGTCCCCTCCCACTGGTTCCCAGGGGTTCGGGCTCTCTGAGGGGCTGTTTAAAGTGATAGGGCTCTCAGAGACGGCAGCCGTTGGGAGGTGAAACCCGTGTGACCGGTGAGATCCCTGTCGGAAATATATGTGCACCTGCGGTGGTTTGTGTGTGTGTCACGTCTTTGAAAGGAGTTGGTTCTTATTGTGGATTAAACAAAGCTTTTGGGATTTCCTCAGAAGCGTAAACATATAATAATAATGTGTAATTGAAGAGCGTATCTTCTTACTAGACTTTTACTAATATTAATATGTAGCCGTTTAAAGTCATACATTTGGTGTTGAAAAATTGTTTTTACTCAGAAAATGCTAGTAAATCCCTGCCATTGACGAGATTTCCGTCATTTGTGACTCTGCTTCCCTGGCATAGACAAGTTTTTCTGGCAATCTGTGTTTTCACTGTTATATGGTAGGGGGCGCTGTTACGCATCTTCTGAAAGAGTAAAGCATCTCCGGATCCAAAAACGAGAAGAAGAGCTGCGTAAACCAGAAGGAGCGGATAGAAGCATTGCTTACGCACGTCAGCTAGCATGATCATCAAACATTCAACAGCATATAAATCAAATATTGAACCCATGTTGAGCAACAGGACTGTGAAGCTTCGGGGTGTTGATGGACTCCATCTACTCCATCTGTGTTTTGATCATCACTCTGAATCCCATCCAGGTGTAGTCTTTGATAAAATGTGATTTTCTCAGCTCAGCTGGCAACAATAATTATACACTTTATTGCAAAAAGTTTTTGGACGTCTGCCTTTCCATGCACATGAACTTTAATGCCATCCCATTCTTAATCCGTAGGGTTTAATATGGAGTCGGCCCAGCCTTTGGAGCTCTAACAGCTTCAACTCTTCTGGGAAGGCTTTCCACAAGGATTAGGAGTGTGTTTATGGGAATTTTTGACCATTCTTCTAGAAGCGCATTTGTGAGGTCAGGCACTGATATTGGACGAGAAGGCCTGGCTCGCCGTCTCCGCTCTAATTCATCCCAAAGGTGTTCTATCGGGATGAGGTCAGGACTCTGTGCAGGCCAGTCAAGTTCCTCCACACCAAACTCGCTCATCCATGTCTTTATGGACCGACGCTTTTTGCACTGGTGCACAGTCATGTTGGAACAGGAAGGGGCCGTCCCCAAACTGTTCCCGCAAAGTTGGGAGCATGAAATTGTCCAAAATGTCTTGGTATGCTGAAGCATTAAGAGTTCCTTTCACTGGAACTAAGGGGCCACACCCAACCTCTGAAAAACAACCCCACCCCATAATCCCCCCTCCACCAAACTTTACACTTGGCACAATGCAGTCAGGCAAGTACCGTTCTCATGGCAACCACCAAACCCAGACTCGTCCATGGGATTGTCAGACAGAGAAGCGTGATTGGTCACTCCAGAGAACACGTCTCCTCTGCTCTAGAGTCCAGTGGCGGCGTGCTTTACTCCACTGCATCCCACGCTTTGCATTGCACTTGGTGATGTAAGGCTTGGATGAGCTGCTCGGCCATGGAAACCCATTCCATGAAGCTCTCTACACACTGTTCTTGAGCTCATCTGAAGGCCACAGAAGTTTGGAGGTCTGTAGCTATTGAAAGTTGGTGACTTCTGTGCACTGTGACCCTCAGCATGCGCTGACCCCGCTCTGTGATTTTACGTGGCCTATCGCTTCCTGGCTGAGTTGCTGTTGTTCCCAATTGCTTCCACTTTGTTATAATCCCACTAACAGTTGAGCGTGGAATATTTAGTGGTGAGGAAATTTCAGGAATGGACTTATTGCACAGGTGGCAACCTATCCCGGTACCACGCTTGAGTTCACTGAGCTCCTGAGAGAGACCCATTCTTTCACAAATGTGTGTAGAAGCGTCTGCATGCCTAGTGCTTGATTTATACACCTGTGGCCATGAAGGGATTGAACACCTGTGTTCAGTGATTTGGAGGGGCGGCCCAATACTTTTGGCAATATAGTGTAGTTTCAAACAGGTTTCCCAGACTGTATATTAATGTTGGAATATACTACATGACTTTTAAAATCTGATCAGATGTTAAAACACTGGGAATCATATAATTTGTTTGTTTGTAAATGGTGACCAAAGAAAAACTAGGCATCAAACATGACTAATGACTGAGAATCACACACTACCAGACTTTCAGATTGTTCCAAAACAAGCAAAAACGTTCACTAGGAGACACGTTACAAATGTAAACAATATGTCTTCTAAAATCAGCTCAAACTATCAGACATGTTTACTTTCCTCCAACTGGATGAAATCATAGTCTGAAGCTAAAATCTTTGGCCATCATACACTACGAGATTTTCTGTGAAATCCATCTATTCCCACAGCATAAAACCTGCAGACTGCCTTTTAGCACCTAACAAATCGGAGCAAAAGTCATGTCATTTATTCCAACCTTAAACTTGAATAGGATAGAGTACATCCAAAAGATTGTCTTGAATAGACTGATGCGGCAGCTGTGTCAGAATTACCCTGTGTTCTCTAACCACTGGGAGTAGGAAGTTATTGTCCTGTGACATTAGTCTTTCTGGTAGGAAAGAAGTGCTGTTCAACAGCTATCTGTCAATTACTGTCATCTGAAGGATGGGGAGAGTGCTGGGAGTTTTGTAGCTGCTCAAAGGCCCATGTGTCACCAGGACAAGATGGAGTGGCACCTGTAAATGAGAGTCAGCGGGCTCTTCTCTCCAGAGTTTCTCATTTCAACTGGAATGAGAAATTATTCCCCAGCACAGAAATCTGGGTCAGTCTGTGACTGGAATGCACATAAATACACGTCTGGTGTGCGGTGAAAACATAATGGAGATGGAGAGGCAAGACTGAGAAGACATTTGAAATAATGAGTGATGGACAATAGACAGGAGTCACAGTAATGATGATGATGATAGAGGAAAAGAAAGAGGCGATCGAGGCATTCCGGGGTTGGATATATCCTAGGAGTGCAGTGGTAAAATTTTGGCCCCATTTCTAGACTGGCATGCAATTTGCGCCCGCAGGAACTCTGGAAAGGAATTGACTAATTTAATGATGCTTTCTGCAGATTCCCCCACACAATTAGCACTGAAAATACAAAGAAAGATTCAATCTGGGCCTTTCATCCCTTGTGGAAAAGTGCTGTTAATTGCATTGAATGCGCTCTTGTACTGTACTTCAAATCTTAAAAATATATTTTCAAAAAGCCATACTTGTAGATAATATTAATGAAGTAAAAGGCCACTTAAGTACACTTTCATGACTCTTTCTGGTTACACTTTATTTTAAGGTGTCATTGTTACCGTGTAATTATATGTTTAAATACTGAGTAATACTAATTACTATAGGGTTATGGTAGGGTTAGGGTTTGGTTGAGGGTTAGTTGCATGTAATTATGCATAATTTACTGTTATTACTATGGTAAATACATGTAACATATGTAATAAGGACACTGTAAAATAAAGCGTTACCCTGTTTCGTTACACACTTAAGTACACTTTTAAAATGTGCACTATATTTCCATTTAACTGCAGTTAACAGTCCAAAATCATTACATTCAGTTCACACTTAAGTACATTCTTCTAAAGTATATTATTTCCATAAAAACGACTTTTATTTTTCTGCGTCGTTGGCCAATACTAACACAGTTGCAAAATGTTTTTTTCTTTTAAATGAGGTCTTTATACCTCATTTATACATGCATTCTTCGTGTTAAATAATTATTTTTCACTGAAAATCTTGTTTTACTCACTAATACATCATGTTTTGGGGTTGTGAATGTCCTTTCACGTTGACTTTTAGGTATGAATCAATAATATTCTGTGATCGATCAGTCGGTACATCCCCAGTGTATCCTGCTGTCAGCTGAAGGTTCATATCTGAAGTCAGAATCGGCTCAGATAAATGGGCTGGAGTGTGTGTGTGTGTGTGTGTGGCAGCTGAGACCACCTGACTCTGTCCCCATCAGCAGCTAATGGCCAGTTCTTATGGTCTGATGTGGAAGGGATGTGCACCTGATCCCCAGCCGCACCAGCGTCACCTCTTCCTCACACACACAGGGGGCAGCTCACTGACCTTTGACTTTTATCTTCAAGTGCTCTGAACTAGAGCATAATTTAAATCTCTTGCTGTGAGGCTGGGCATTCGTCACATCTTCTCATTGTTCCTCTCAGCATCTCTGTTGATTACTAAATAAATGTTTTGATAGTAATGGTGGTTTTCTGTGGCCAGTGTGTCGTCCAGAGAAGGGCCAGTGTAAAGGTGCAGTCAGATTCTGTAATATTGTCAGTAGTGCAGTGATGCATGAAGAACATCTCGCACAGAAGTCACTTCCAAACCAAGCTGCTTTCTGTTGGTCAATGTGCCGAATTGCGAATGTTAATATCAGCTTACAAGTAGTATACCAAACATTTATTGTTTAACAATGAATAAAAAGGCTTGTTATTATCGGCCAGAATTGTAATATTGCTTCATGCGTTCATCTTTTAAATATGTAGCAGAGGGGGAGGAGCTATCAGACTCCGGTGTTGTATAAAATTCATACACTACACGTTTGAGTACATAGTGCATAAGTTCATAGTGTATAGTGTGTCGTTTGGGACACAACGTGGGGCCTTAACTACAGTACTATGGACTAACTTTACCCACAAGATTATGCATTTACTGTGTATCTACATGTCATTCTGGAATATTCCCACATTTATAGCTAAGGAGTTGAGTTGGGTTAGGATTAGGGGTTACATTTCGGTGTAACAACAAATGCAAGTACTTTACAATGCACCGACATGTTCATATTTAATACGTATTTTGTATCAAATGTATAGGGCCATCTAATATAAAGTGAGCCCCTGCGTTCTGTACCCCGGTCCTCACTGATCTGTGGCCCGGATGAGCTGCGGTCTCCTGTAACAGAAGGAGGCGGTTCAGAGAGGCCGTGTGGGCAGGAGAATAGCCCTCCATTGTGTGTGTGCTGCGTGTTGCACCGCGCTCTGTGTGTGAGCAGACAATGCATGCGTCAGGTCAGCTGCCTGCGCTCTGCTACAGTACTGCATTGTTTGCATGATCCTGGAGACAGTAGCGCTCTCAGCGCGGGCTGGTGACTCAGGGGCATCTGAACACACTGGCAGCAGTGTCTGTCTGCTGATCACACCTCTGCTCGTCTGCGGAGCCGTCCATCTCGCCGTCCGTCTTGCGTGTAGCCTTCGGCGTCAACTTTGCCATATCTTTAAGGTTAATGATGGCTGTCGTGAATGGCAGGTTAGACGCGTTGATCGTGATCCAGCTGTTTGAGTGCTGTGTTTTCCCAGCGCCCCCCTCCCGGTGTTGTGCGGAGGTTTTTCTCATCCTCTCCGGGCGGCTGGGAAAGACTCGGGGAGGGGAATGCCTCACTTTTCTTTAGTGGTGTCAGTCAGCAGGGCCGTGGCCTCCACGCTCAATCAATATGGCTTTTGTTAGAAGAGAAAAAGCTTCTTTAGATGCTGGGATCTTGGAGGGAAGCAGGGTGATGCAGGATAACAAGGGAATAAGCATCCCGGCACAAGGCTTCCACATTCCCAAACTGCACCAGTGTGGCACATTTCCCAGCAGCCAAGTGATTTTTCAGGCATCACGTCTTTCATTTATCTGTGGGAGCTTGTTTCCGCCACAGAATAAAAAATAAAAAAGATAATTGTGATTTTTTTCCTCGCAATTCGGACTCTATAACTTGCAATTGCGAGTTTATATCTCGCAATTCTGAGGAAAACATCACATGATTTTTATCAAGTGAGATAAAAAGTCGCAATTGTCTTTTAAAATGTTTTATTTTGTGGCGGAAACAAGCTCCAATATTTATCAGTTATTGGCTTTAAGATGAAAAAATGATAAGCTTATCGGTTTCTGACGATTGAGGTGAGTTAACTAGTGTTCATTTTTCATTTATTTGCACAGACATGTATTAGTATTGCCCTGAACATGAAAAAATCATTGGCTTATGTAAATTTCTAATGTTTTATTTTTTATTCATCTAATTTTTATATCAGCCATTTGTCGGTTAACACAAGAAAAAATAACGTTTATCGGTCTCTGCCAAAATGTTCATTTCTGATTTCTGACCATCCATGAATTTTCTCAGAGTCATAGCACTGTCATAATACTATAAACCAGTCACTGTGACCTGATTGGTTGGTTGTTTTCATGCTTATTTGGCCTGTTTTATCATTATAATGCCTGAACGTGGGTTTCATGTCAATGATCCCAGCTGAGCACTTGCTATCACTGCTGATGCTAAAATCATTGCCCCCCCCAGCTAAAGCCAGCCTAGACTGGTTGGCTGGTCTTAGCTGGTTTAAGATGGTCTTCCAGTCTATTCAAGCTTAGGCTTGTCTCATAGACTCTCCTGTTTTTATCTAACTGCCCATTTATCCATACATCTACCAGAAGAAAGACTCAACTGACCGTGACTCACAAGCGGGACCAATTTTCATTTCTCATTCTTTTGATTTTCCGTGTTTATTTCTTCTTGGTGTGATGGAGGGGTGAATGAAGTGTGCCAGCGGAGCTCTGCCCGTGTCGTTGTGGTGGCTTTACAGATCGGAAAGGTCTCCATTAGTTTATGAAATAGCATGTGTCCCGGACAGCCTGTAATTACGCGTGTATTTCAGAGGCCAGACTGCCGTCAGCAATATCTGCAGGAGGAAAATCACTCCAAGTGTGTCAGTGGAATTGTATTTTAATAAGTATTTACTAAGTTTGGATTAAAAATGCCATGAATCTCAGCTGAATTATTAAACATCTGCTGCAACTGACTTGCGCAGGACATTAAATGTAATGTTTTTAGGTTTGAAGGTTTGCTTTAGACTAGTACATGCTTCCTAATTGTAACATATGTCCACTGCAGGCAGGATGCTGAACCCAAGTGCAGTTTTTATCCAAAATGTAACCATGAAACAAAGGCATGGCATGGCATTCACCAACACAGCAGATTACAACATTCAATACAAGACAAGGACACAAGGCAAACATGAGGACTTAAATACACTGAGACTAAAGACTGGACAAGGGACACCTGTGAACAATGATTAACCAACGAACCAATGAGAACATGACAACAGAACACAAGACAAGGGAGCACATGGCAGGATCACATGACAAGACCATGATAAACTCAAAAACATGAAACATGAACATGAGCTACTAAGAAACAAGACATGGCATTTTATCTTCTGTAACCAAGTCTTTACTGCCACTATTTATGAATTTAATGTGTCCTTGCTGAATAAAAGTATTGAAGTATTGAATTTAATTCAATAATATGGTTGTCACGCATTGGCTTGACTTGATAATCCAGAACAATGAGGCTTGACACAGATGAATGATGAAATAACATTTAATAAACCAGAGGAACTAAAGAGAGATACACCAGCACAAAACCATAACACAAGACAAAGAACAGCTGAAGATTGAGGGTTTAATACACAAGATGATGAGTACCAGGTGATAGGGATGCACCGATATGAATATTTTGGCCGATACGATAACCGCTAATTCTTTATATTTGAAAGCCGGTAACCGATATATTGGCTCGATAAATCTAAATCCAATTTTTATATCATTTTTGAGATCCTGATTACAAACTCAAGCATTAAAGCCATGTCCTAAACACACAATATGAATGTTCTCATTATAGCTTTATGTAGTCTATATGACAGACTCGCTCTGAACTGTATTTTCTTTTATTGAAGTGATTCCAATCTTATTTCAAGCAGTTCAATCCCATCGTGATGAACAGTGCACGTCTGAAGTAATAATACATTATTTATCGGCTTTAATATATCGGACACATTTTCGTATTGGGCCGATAACATTTAACATGAACATATATCTGCTGATAGAGATATGGTGGCGATATATTGTGCATCCCTACCAGATGAGATACTAATCAATGAAACAATGAATAACTATGGCAGCTAAGGAAACAGGAACTGAACACAGGCAAAACAAGACGAAAGAATATAAATCAGAGACATAGGGAATCGTGTACATTCATGCAACGTCCAGACTTTTGGGGTCACTGTGTGCTGTGTTTTGAATGCTGGTTTTCTCTCCAAAATTCATAACTAGCTAACTTCACTAAAAGGACCATCTGATTGACTAGCTTCACCAGCTAAGCTGTGCTGGCCCATCATCCAGACCAGTACTAACCAGCATAAATCTGCCACTGAAAATCATCTCACAAATATTTCAGCCAACCGACCTTCCTCTGGCTTATTTTTTGATTTCATATCACTAAATCAACCTGATTATATTTATTTACAACAACAAATTGTTGTTACATTACGTAAATATCTCATCAAATGGTACATAACACACACAGTTTCTGCCAGTCTCGTGTTATTCTGGAGTATCTAGAGTAGTGTTGATCCTTCATATCTCAGAAGAGTCTTTAGTTTATCATATATTTATAAAAGACAGATATGCTGTACCGATTCTTTCAGAAAACAGCTGAGCTCGTGGAGGAGTGCAGTGGGCGGAGCTAAAGAGACATGAGCACACACACACACACACACACACACACACAAAATATACCATAGCATTATCCCTGGATAACTTTTGATTCACTAAACGTTTCACTCACCGCCTGAGGTTTCCACTCATGACCGGGAACAAACACACACACTTGCAGAACTCCGGAAACACAAACTCCACTGTTCCCTTAACGCTGGGTTATTTGGGAAGCTGAATAATGTGATCTTTCCCTCACACCAGAAACACACTTCTTTAGTGACATTGTTGTGACATTGACATTTGTGACATTGTCATGGTCTAAACACAAAACGCCAGCGCCGCCAACGGCTCCTGTAACCCGAACGAAGCTCGTTGATGGGCGTGCTCTCGCTTTGGTTGATGTGTGTGTGTCTGTGTGTGCGTGTGTGCGCGCTTATCCGGGAGAAGTGCCCATATAAGGAATTACAGCCTTTATGATGTCATACAGGGCCAAAAACGTTCCGAAACTTGTTTGAATCCTGAAGGAGTGTATTTGGCACAGAAATATGTCAAATACGTCATACGTCCAACTCATTTTTTTTAAATGTTGTCCATGTTTAGTATGAGAATCAACTCTTTAACAGTGGAAATAAGTCAGAATGCCCCCTTTAAGATAGTTATTACAGTGCAGGTGAATTCATATTGTCTTTTCAGCAGGGTTGTTTTAATAAATGAAAAGATATTTTTTAGCAAAAAGAAGTGAACACTGGGGCCCTCAGTGATATTTGTGTGTTTGTACTGGGAATTGATGTCTGTGGATGTTTCCGGGCCGCGTGGAGCTCAGCGCACCAGCGGAGCGGTGAACTTTCTCTGTGCCCTGCTGTGCCAGGACGGTGGGCTGACTCTGAGCAATGTGATGCCAGCTTTTCAAACACAGAATACATGATTCATCACAATCCCTTTGTTTCTCTCTCTCTCTCTCTGTCTGTAGGTGACATCACACAGAAAGGCTATGAAAAGAAAAGAGGGAAATTATTGGCACCCTACATACCCCAGATACAAGGTAAACAGCTCACTCTTATCAACTCTACTGTACAGCTGCTGTTTAACCAAGTGTTTTCACTCAGGGCGCAGGTCTAGGTTACAAAATCCTCACCTCTTCGACCTTCGTGAGAGCTGTGAATCTTACTGCGGTCTGGAATGATCTGAAATACATGGATCTGTTAAGGATACTCTGAGCTAATGGAAACAGTGTGTGTGTGTCTCTCTGGGGAAGAGGAGTTATCCACACTGTAAAACTAAAAACTAAGTGCAGGGTTCAAACTGCCTCAAACTCTCAATTATGTGGTGTGTGTCTTTGTTGTTTGGTTTAGGGCGGCTAGCAACTGCCCATAGATACAGGCATGATATCTCTTTCCATATGCTGAATACAGACGTGACAATTATTTATGGATCCTTGCTCTTTCACCTCTAAAATCTAAGAAATTTTTCCTTTTGGAGGCTTACATTTGTCTTTTATTTGAAACATCAAGTATACATTGGATAGTTCACCCAAAAATGAAAATGATGTAATTATTGTAAATCAACAACTCTCTGAATAGTTTTAGCATGTTATTGAATATGGCAATGTTAATGTATTTGGTCTTGGTTGACTATATCTGCTACGCTGCTGCTGTTGATTATTGTTGCTGCTGCAGAGCAAGTATGGACTTACTACTGCTAACAGATACACAGACACGCAGCTGTGAGCATGTAAGATCTGCTGCTGCTGCATGAATAGACATACATAAATCCCATAGCAGATCTCGACAGGTGGAGCTGGGGAGGTGGATGGGTTCAGAGGAACTCTGGCTGGCTGCAGCCGAAATAGCACATTCCCGACTATATAATAGGCGAAAAACTTCCGGCGAGATTCTGAAGTGTGCATATGAGGGACACTTTACTATCCCATGATGCCACGGGAGAGGATTTTGTGAATGGCAGTGAAGCGACGCACCTGACGCTGTAGGTCACATGATAATGACAACATGTAGATGAATGTAGTACGTCCAGATTACATTCATACTACACACATATAGAACATACTTTTTTAGCGGTCATGAAGTAATTACTTATTCAAAATAAGTACCTACTCAAGAGAGTATGCGATTTCGGACGTGAACCAGAGCAAGCATCTCATTGGCTGCAGGATCAGCAGAGCCAATCAGCTTATGCCATGTGGTAACGACGTGATTGCTTGCAGATGGCATGTAAAGGCCTGCATTCCATGACTGAACTAGATATAAGTCCAAACTCATATGATTTTCTTTCTTCTGTGTAACTCAAAAATAGGATATTTAGCAGAATGTTCACACTGCTTGTTTCCATAAAATGAAAGTGAATTGCGACTGGAGCTATTGAGATCCAAAAATCACCATACAAGTATAATAAAAATTGTCCATGGGACTTCTGCCCTGTTTTCCAAGTATTCTGCAATCATATAATAGCTCAGCGTGAGGAACTGAAATTATTATTGTTATTCAAAGAAAAACTTCCTATCCGACATTTCTCTAAAATCGTATTATTAACATTATTCTGTGTCCTGGCTTGATGTACTGATGTATAATTTTTGGGTGAACTTCTACTGAAAACACAATTTTATTTTCTCAACATGGATCTTGTAGGAAGTGTGTTACTTTAACATTACTTACATACATATGTAAGTACAACATTTTTCAATTAGTTTTCACTTTAGTGTAAGTTTTAGTCATTTCAGTTCATTGACAAGAAAACATTTTTGGATATGTTTAAGTTTTTCAAATATATTCAGGCCTATATTTTATTTTAGCTTTATTTCAATGACCAAAACGATGTTTAATAGTTTTAGTTGTACAGTAGTTAACGGTAAAGGCACTGGTAAAGCTGAAGGAGCTCATCATAAGTGAGGTTACAGGTTATCTCCCCCGTTCCAGATCAATGGCATCTGTTTTGGTGATTTTGTTCCCACGCCACGTTCAATAATTCGACTGCTCATGTGTTTCTGAACAACCCCCTCACTGCAAGCTCAATCTGTATTCCTCGTGTATGTTTAATTTTAGAATGGCCCTGCAAATGTATTTTATGACCGTTGCGGTGTCTTGTGGAAAAGTGAACGTCTGTCTGGGCCCCCACTCGCTACTTTTGGTTTGGCTTTGAAACTGAGAATCAGGACTTGATTTTAAATCAGCAGAGATGGCTCTCCATTGTGGGCTTTGTCTTTGTCATTTTCTAAGCAGGCTAACAGACCACCACACTTCCTCCCATGATCCTCTCTGTGCTCTGCGGGTCCTGAAACCCATGTAAAAAAGAAGTGCACTTAAGCATAATTTTGAAAAGAATACTTATCACAGAAATAATATATTTTAAAAGAATATACTTAAGTGTGAACTGAATGTGATGTTTTCAGACACTTAACTGCATGTTAATTGAAATTAAATAAAAATATACATGCCTAAATCCTGTAGCGGATCGAGGCAGGTGGAGCTGGGGAGGTGGATGGGTTCAGAGGGAACTCTGATTGGCTGCGTCCTAAATCGCACACTTCCCTACTATATAGTAGTCGTAAAACAGTATGTGACAAATATATATATATTAGGGGTGGCAGGGTTCACAAAACCCACGGTTCGGTTCGCATCACGGTTTCAGGGTCACGGTTTTCGGTTCTGTACAGTTCTTGTTGTTTTTTCTTTTAATCATTAACACTCCAGAAATTCACTTCAGCATATGATATATAGCTTAAATATCCACAATTTAGGATACAGTATTACATTTTTTTTTATATCATGTAAAAGTTGTTTCCTGTTTCATGTTAATCATGTCAATATTGATCCGAACGATGCACTGTGGCTTTAATTCAGCGTGAGCAGGCCTGTTTAAATTATTAAAACTAGAAGCATATCTTAACTTTAATGTTACATTTATCATGTGAACTACTTATATACAGCATGTTATATGCATGTGTGTTTGGGACAGAGGGGAACACGGGCGCATTTGCAGCAGATATATGCTGCCCATCATAAATCAAACGAGACAGACAGGGGTCGGAGGAGAACACTGGAAAATGTGACAGAATGGACAATATTCGTCTGTATTTCCAATACACGAGCCGCGGTTCAGCTGCACGAGACAAACGCTGGCAGTGTGAATGCACAACGGGTGCGCGCGGCTCACGCTCTCCTTATGCACTGCTCGCGCGTGCGGTGTGAAGCCCGTCGTTATACGGCGCTGGCGCATCCTCCAACTCCGGGCAGCCTTCCTTATCTCTCCCACTTACCATTTCTACACGTGACGTGACCTGCAGCACTCCACTTTTACTGTCTTTTACTGTATGTCCACACACACCTCTTATTTCACGTGAAAGGACTCCCACTGTCTGAGGTAACATACGGGCACGAGGCTACATTGCGCATGCGTCGAACCGTGTACGCACACACGCTCCGAACCGACACAAGCGGACCGAACAGTTCCGATGTTTTTTCATGTACCGTGCCACCTAATAATATATATATATATATATATATATATATATATGATGACTATATATGTGTTTACACATTTATAATGATGTAGTTACAATTTAATACATTTAAAACATACTAACTTTTAAATGTAATATCAAATAGTAAAATACAGTTAAAATTATAATAAAGTACTTAAGTTGACACATCTAAATAAGTGTACTTCTGGTGCTCTTCACGTGTTGGTCCAAAATTACCATTTTTTTTTTCTTATTTCAATGAAATGACTGTACAATATTTTAGTTTGATAATGTTTTTATTTAATATTTTGTATTTTTAGGGGATTTTCTGGTACTAAATTATATGGATTTGTAATCCATTCATCACTTTTTGAGCATAGACCTGAATCGTAAATCTTGAGTGCTTTGGAGCTCAGACTGAAGTTTGATTTTTAAAGAAGATACTTGGCAGATTAATGCTGAAGTGAAAGAAGTAAAAAAAAAAAAAGTTACAGAAATGTTGTTTATTGTTATTGTTTATAGTTATTTGTATATGAAATATATATTTTCAAAAACACATTTCACTCTAAAACGGCAAGAAAATCAAAGGCATAAATCTAAACAAGTTTGTTCCAAATTTGAGGTTGATATCTCAAGAAATGAGCTTTCAGTCAGATTTTGTGTGTGTGCAGTACCAAACGCTTCCACTAGATGAAATTCATCTCCAATGCGAACAATACAAATGTGACTATTTTTTTCAGGACCATTTAACCTTTTTTTTATCATGTCCATGATTTTTGGGTGTTCACACAGCAAGTACTAAAACCTGCACCAAGTTTCATATCATTCTGATGAAGTAAAAAATTTTTACTGAATGTTACAAAATGTAACATTTTCAAAAATCGGTCAAAAATCACCAAAGGGTTAACATAAGTGCAAGTATAGTCTCTTTAGGTGCACTTAAGTGGCCTATATTTCATCAATATATTATCTGCAAGAGCAGCTTTTTAAAAAATAAAAATTTTGAATGCACATTCAATACAATTAAGTGCCCTTCTTTTTCACAAGGGATGTCAAAGAGGTTATAAGGATTTGGCCTTGTGCATCATGCTCTTTGAATTAGTCTTTGATTCTGTGTGGTCATGTTCACAGCTGATGTTCTCGGACAAAGAAGAAAACGGCACACAATTTCTGCTGGAGAGTTCTATAGTTCACCAATATTGTACTCAGCCACTAGAGCTGAACAAATCTATGTAGCTAAGCCATTTCTCATGAAATCTCAAATCTACCTGTTTATGTAACCAGTTAAAGACTCCTAATGAGGCTGGCACATCTCCTAAAACTCTTCTAACTGTTACATTGTTGCGTCTCCTGAAACATTCCGCCCCGAGATCTGACCGGTAACAATCGTTTGGAAGCAGGAATGCGATTGGTTGGTTATCAGCCAATTGTGGAGGGGCATTAACTCGCTTAGCAACTGGACGGAGGTACTTGTAGCATTTTCGGATGTGTTATCTTTGCACATAGTTGGGCTTTTGTGAAGCTGTTGAGATTACACACACTATCAGGACATTGTTTCAGTGGTGTGTGTGTGTGTGTGTGTGTGTGTTAGCGCTTATGAACCAGCAGTCCCTCATTTCTTTTGATGTTGCACACTGTGTCTTATTGTCCTTATACAACTTTAGCCATGAGTAAGCTTTTGTTGAGCTAAACAGGATTGGAGGGTTTGAGGTGGAGTGTTTCCCAGAACCAGAGGCATGTCCAGTCCAGCCCTCACAGGACCTGATAGAAACAGCAGCACTGTTATAATGCTGGAACTGTGCAATTATTGGAAAGAGATAAAGCAGTCATGATGGACTTAATAACAGAGGAAACAAGAGATGTTTTAATAAGACAGACTTAAAGGAATAACAATCATGTTTGCAGTATAAAGTCTATGGGGAACATAGCAACTCAGAGGGTTTATTTTTAGTTAAATATAACAAAAACTTATATTAAATCTTCCATTCACAAATATGAGGTATTTGATCTGTAAAGTTGTCATTTTAAAGGTGGGACTGTTGTTCTGTACTCATCCTAAACCAGCCGTACAGTGTGCGACGCCCGTGTTTATCCGTCTTTGTGTGTTTGGTGAAGTCTGTGACCTCCCCTGAGCTCAGTGATTGTTTAGGGACATGAGAGAACCCCTAATGAATGCTCCACCAGGTCACCGCAGCAGTAGCTGAAGGTCCTTTCAATGCTTCCCGGGGGCAAAAGGTCAATATGATGTGGTTGCTGGGCAAACGGTTTGGGAGAAGGTAAACAATCCTGTGTCACTTGCGTTGACTTTACATGGAAAACAGCTCTGAGTTTAACACAAAGATAAAAGGTCACTAGTTGTCTTAACCTGTGATAGATGTTCCTGCACGTCACAACGTTTCACAAAGGATAGATGGTTTTATAGATCCTATGACAAAAGCAGGACTATGTTTTTTAAATGCAATTTGTCTTCGGTGTCCTTCACCTCTCCCTGTGTTTGTTAGCATTCACTGGTGTGATGAGAGGTCACTGACCTCAGATCAGAGCGTTTCTCATTCCTGCAGCTGTGATGGGTGTTACGTAAGAGCAGCGCGGCGTGACTCATCAGTCTTAACCTTGCACAAGGTGGAGGCTTCTTCAAATTCACTGAAATTACACTCACATTGAGCTCCCTGCCATTCAAGACTCAATCAGAAGGTTTAGTGTATCCTCAGTGGGCTGTGATTATTACTGTACATATATTCAGATGTGTAGTTTTCCCCCAGGCTCATGCCGTCCCCGATGCATAGGACTTTCTTTCTTCAGATAAACACAAAGATTATATAAATAAATAAAGTGTTTCAGTTCGTGTTTAGAAGACATTAATTCATCCACTGGGGTCGTATGGATCACTGTCATTCAATTATATGGACTCACAGAGATGGATTGTTTTCCTAAAAATCTTTACTTAAGAAAGAAAGTCATTTACATACACACATACATACGGGGAAGACATGAGCGTGAGGGAATGATATAGAATTTTCATTTTTGTCCCTTTAACATTTTATTATTAAAATAATGACAAAAAGTTACCAGCACCCTTATAAAAGGTGAATGTACACTGATCAGGCATAACATTATGACAGGTGAAGTGAATAACACTGATGATCTCTTCATCACGGCTCCTGTTAGTGGGTGGGATATATTAGGCAGCAAGTGAAGTTGAAGTTGAAGTTTATTTGTCATTACACATGTACAAGTACAGTATAACGAAATGAAGTTTGGAGCAAGCCTCCGGGCCGCAGCCGATTATTCAGGCGCCGCCACACGCTCTCCAGAAATACAAGAATGCAATTTAGCAAGCATTACATAGCAAACACAACAAAACATAAACATAAACATAAACATAAACATAAACATAACATAACACAGTACACGTGGTCACGTGATGGGATTTTTTGTATGGAGTGGGAGAGGAGATAGATAAGGACAGGACAGGCAGACGGATGGATGGGGGCTGGGATAGGATCGGGTGTGTATGGTGCGAGTGAGTCTGAGATTGTGTTGTGTGAGAATGTTAGCCATAACTTCAGATGTTTTCGAGTTCAGTTCTATGGTTTGTCCTTGAAGGAGATAAGGCAGTGCACAGGGGAAGATAGCAGACCAGCTGTCAGGCTGAAATCCCAACCGAGAGATAGGGGTCAGGCAAATACAATTTATTATTTTTTAATCCATTTGATGATCTTCGGTAATTTGTCCGGATCATAATCAATCAATCAGATCTGGTCCTCAGCATTCGCGTCCGGTCTGTGCAGTTTCCCTAGACATTACGTCCAGCCTCATGGCCAGACCGGTTACAGTCCGTAAAAGTTCACCGATCTGACCCCCGATAGAGCCCACTCTTCCCTGCGTATCCGCAGTCCGGACTGCGTTGTTACGGTTCAGTTCCTCAATTCCTATCACTTTCTGATCTAATTCCTTCAGACGGTCACACACAACCCCGAAGCATTCTTTAATTTCCACAGACAGCGGCTGGGTGAATTTGCTTGCAGCTGTCTTACCAATCTTCCGATAGGTCAGGGCAATCCCAAAGCCAAAGAATAGGAACCCCGCCATCAATAATCCAATCATGTATAAATCTTCCGCATCCTCCACGGACAGAGCCTCCAGGCACAGGACTTGCCAGTTGTTCCATGCGTCCCTCACGTACCCTGCGGCAAAGGTCCCGTCCGGGCAGGTGGGTTCTCCCGGGGCACCCTTCCTTTAGTGAACATTTTGTCCTCAAAGTTGATGTGTTAGAAGCAGGAAAAATGGGCAAGCGTAAGGATTTGAGCGAGTTTGACAAGGGCCAAATTGTGATGGCTAGACCACTGGGTCAGAGCATCTCCAGAACTGCAGCTCTTGTGGGGTGTTCCCGGTCTGCAGTGGTCAGGATCTATCAAAAGTGCTCCAAGGAAGGAACAGTGGTGAACCGGCCACAGGGTCATGGGCGGCCGAGGCTCATTGATGCACGTGGGGAGCGAAGGCTGGCCCGTGTGGTCCGATCAAACAGACGAGCTACTGGAGCTCAAACTGCTCAAGAAGTTAATGCTGGTTCTGATAGAAAGGAGTCAGAATACACAGAGCATCTCAGTTTGTTGCGGTTGTTATATTAAACATCAGATATATTCTGATTGTCTGTGATTGTGTGGCATAAGGCAGCATTTTGTTGACACCGTCAGAGGCGGTTCTAGGATTTGATGCTCAGTGACAGTGTGTATCGAGATAACATTTCGTCTTTAAATCAGCACCACTACATTACTGTATAGTAAGTACGCTGTATGGTACCAAGTCAACACAAAAAGTTTGGTTGCACTTTATTTTACAGTATGTGGGTTAAGGTTAGGTTTAGGGTTAGGTTCAGGGTTAGTACCTAGTTATTGCCCAGTTATTGTAATTACTGTAATAAGCACATAGTATGTACATGGGGAACAGGACTGTAAAATAAAGTGCTACCAAAAGTTTTATAAATGATATAATGATACCAGTCTTTCTGCAGTTCAAATCGGTACATGTGTAGACAACTGTTTGACTAACAGAAAGCGGTCATCATATCATTATTAATAAGGTATTACTACTCAAAACATTCACTGGCCCAGCTTAAATAAATAAAGTTATTGCTTTTGTTTGTTTTTGACCTATGTAATGAGACCAACATTTTATATACCAGTGAAACTAATACTAGTCTACCTAATATAGAAATAAAGTTCAAACATTAAAGACAAGTAAGCATTCAATACTAAAATGAGAACAAATAATCAAATTTTTAACAATAGCACAAATAACAAAGATAATAACCAAATAACCAAAAAAAAATAAAAAAATAAATAACTGTACGGGAAGGAAATACCTATTACGTTTTCTTTTGTTGTTTGATTAAGGTTATTGAAACAGAAAGTACTGTATTTGAGGCTGCTGTCACTTTAAGACCGACTGCATGGATCCATATATCAACACAAATCTGATATCATCTTAACAGTTTATATTCACTTAAGACGGTGTTTGTGGATACACGTCAAGACCAGTGTTGGGGAAATTTACTTTGAAAAGTAATGCATTACAATATTGCGTTACTCCTTAAAAGTAACTAATTGTGTTACTTAGTTACTTTTTATGAAAAGTAATGCGTTACGTTGCTTTTGTGTTACTTTTTCTCACCTGGGCTGGGCTTGTTCGTTTTTTTTTTTATATATATATATATATATATATATATATATATATATATATATATATATATATAAAACAAAAAGTTCTATTTTTGTGAAAATGTAAAGACCCTTTCATACCAAAATTGAAATAATAAGCCTCAGGCTAAGGTAAAAATGTTAATTCACGCCTGTACAGTAGAGGGTGCATCTCAAACAAACCTTTCAGCTGTGCTGCTATTCTGGATAGTGGAAGTGTAAATGCAGCATGAACAATTTAATAACAAACAACATCAACAGAACATCCAAGAACAAGGGTTTCCAAAAGCAGGCAGGAGCGCAATGACAGGAACACACATACAGGAGCACAATGACCGACACCCAACATCTGAAGTACAGAGGTTTAAATACACAGGGTCAAACAAGCTTAACAAATTAACATGACACACCTGGAGAGACTAATCAACATGAAAAACTACAAAGAACTACAAAACATGGCACAAGACAAGAAATAACAAGTCCTCACAAGACAGGGAAACACAGGCTGGGATCATGACAGAGCCCATTTAAGGAGCGGATTCCAGAAGCTTCACATGAAAAAAAGAGTCCAGGAGGGTGGTGGAGCAGAGTCCGAACGGGGGAGGGATGGAGGGCCAGGCCTGTGCAGGGGGACGGGCCATGGAGCATGGGCAGACCTGGGCTGCAGAGCAGTTCAGGAAGCCATGGTGGCTTAGACCCTTCAGGGCCAGCCTCCATGGATGGGTAGGCCCCTGCCCAAAATCTTCTTGGGAGGCACTACTGACTCTGGAACGAGGACAGGAGGGACAGGAGATGGAGTCCTCTCTGGACTTGTGACAGGAGGCGGAGTCTTCTCTGGACTCAGGATGGAAGGAGACGGAGCCCTCTCTGGACTCGGGACGGAAGGAGACGGAGCCCTCTCTGGACTCTGGCCAATGGCTGGATCCCTCTTTGGATGCTGGTCAGTGGCTGGAGCCATCTCTGGATGCCGGTCAGTGGCTGGAGCCATCTCTGGACGCTGGTCAGTGGCTGGAGCCATCTCTGGATGCTGGTCAGTGGCTGGAGCCATCTCTGGATGCTGGTCAGTGGCTGGAACACTCTCTGGACGCTGGTCAGTGGCTGGAGCCATCTCTGGACGCTGGTCAGTGGCTGGAGCCATCTCTGGATGCTGGTCAGTGGCTGGAACACTCTCTGGATGCTGGTCGGTGGCTGGAACACTCTCTGGATGCTGGACAGTGGCTGGAACACTCTCTGGATGCTGGTCAGTGGCTGGAACACTCTCTGGACGCTGGTCGGTGGCTGGAACACTCTCTGGACGCTGGTCAGTGGCTGGAGCCATCTCTGGACGCTGGTCAGTGGCTGGAACACTCTCTGGATGCTGGTCAGTGGCTGGAACACTCTCTGGATGCTGGTCATTGGCTGGAGCCATCTCTGGACGCTGGTCAGTGGCTGGAACACTCTCTGGATGCTGGTCAGTGGCTGGAACACTCTCTGGATGCTGGTCAGTGGCTGGAGCCATCTCTAGATGCTGGTCTTGCACAGGAGATGTTGCTGGACACTGGACGTGGACAGGAGACGTCACTGGGCTCTGGACATGGACAGGAGACGTCGCTGGATGGGAGTTTGGACTTGTGGCCAAGATGTTTGGGGGAGTACCGCGTTCCTCCTCTGTGACTCCCATAATAAATGCAGAACCACTCAGCTGCAATGCTAAACTGATATAGAATTCTAAAGTACAGTTAGGATTGTGCAACAGCATAATTGCGTTGAGTGGCTCACATAGGCCTGAAAAAATAATAATATGGGAGATTTTCCAAATTTTAGATGGATAGGACGATCTCCTTGACGGAGACGCATGATTCTCACTGCTGGATTCATTGTGGTCGGTCGTTCTGTAATGTGTGAGCAGGGATGAAGCGGAGTGAGGATCCAAGTGCAGCATGAACGATTTAATATCAAACAACATCAACAGAACATCAAAGTTATCAAGTACTGTCAGTTACTATAACTCTCATGTAAGTGAACTATACTAACTAAGCTTTTGTCAGTACAACATACTATTCCTATTTCACTTAGTGTTTTTAAGGCAATCGGTTTGCACCCTTTTTTAAAGCAAGTCTAACTAATTCGATTTTACAGTGTAATTAATAAATTATATATAATTTTTTTATATGATTTATTTATGTATATGCCCATTTGAAGTAAGTTCTCAATGGTAAGCCTCAGCTGAAACTCTAGTCTGGTAAACTCCTCCTATGGCCTGTGGCTGTCGCAGCAGAACAAACCGATGTAAGATTTGTGTGTCTCTTCAGCCCATGTCTGTCATGTTTGATGAAGTATTCTGAAGGTTACGCTGTCTGCGTCAGCACAGGATCACCACGAGAGCTCAGATGTGGTGTAAAGGACCCATTGATCTCAAAGTGTTGTATTACCCGGATAGCAGAGAAGTCTGAAGTCATGAGAGGATTTATGTTGCCATCTAAATGTGTTGAAATTGAGTACTGTCACGTCAATGGTTTATTACTCAGCCTAAGATTATTTACTTATGTCTGTTTATGTGGGCTCAATAGGTGTTACAGGATTTCATTGCACAGTTTAGTGACCTTTATTCTGTAACGCCGGTGTTGGAGATTCTCGATGTACTGTAATTTCTTCTGCACAGTGGAGCTGAGCGCTTCTGCATTTGCTTTACGCCGCAGTTAGCTTGCTAATGGGTGAAATGACAAGCATGGAAACTGAAGTAATGCGTTTGTCCGTCTGAAGTGATGATGTTGTGGTCTCTGTTGTGTGCAGGTGTAGATCCATCTCTGCAGATCGATCACAGGATCCACACGTCGTCACAGGTGGCCCCTGCCGGCTCCAAACAGAACAAGCCGCGGGTGGCGAACTCGAGGGATGAGCGCTTCAGATCAGGCAGGAACATCTCTCTGATAGAGCCTCTGATCATCAGGGACGAGCACAACACACGCTCATCTTCATCTAGTGCCGCTCGCTAAAAAGAAGTGCACTTTATTATACTTATGAAAAGAGTGTATACAGAATATACTTAAGTGTGAACTGAATGTAATGTTTTCTGACACTTGATAGGTGGCCTCATTAATATTATATGCAAGTATATTTATTTTAAAATATATTTTTAAGATCTGAAGTACACCCTATACGTACACATTCAGTACAGTTAAGTGCACTCTTTCATAGGGTTCAGTATCACTATTGCATGTTTTATTACTGACTAACTTTTGCATGTAAATTAATATGAATGATACATAAATCAAGTGACTTCGGCAAGCTGAGGTGTATTTGTACTTTTCCAAGAGAGCAACCTTACATTTTTTGAAAGTTTCGAAAAGAAAGGCTAAAAACATCAATAATAGAATATAATATAATAAACTGTAATATTATTCAGGTTCCCGCATGAGGTTCTGTGATATCTTGTAGACATTTGGGATTTGAAAATGTAATTTGTCTGATGTCTGATGGCAGTTTTCTGTGTTTTTTGTGTCTCCGCAGACCTTCATACAGAAGCAGTTCAAGCAGCCTTGGCGAAGTATAAAGAGAGAAAGATGCCGATGCCCTCGAAGAGACGCTCTGTTCTAGTGCAGTCCTCAGTGGAAGCATGCACTCCTCCAGGTAAAACATGCGCGCGCACACAAACACACACACACACACACACACACACACACACACACACACACACACACACACACACACACACACACACACACACCAGCATCCCCTGTTGGTCCCAGCATGAAAACACACCTTATGCTGCAACAATGCTGGGCTTTGATCTTCTGAGTCTTGAGAAAACAATGCATAGTTTTCTGAATAATAGCCTCATTATTTACACAAAGAGAACTGCTCCTGACCACTCAGTTCCCAGACCATCTTCCCACACGCCTGCATATGGAGATGTTTAACAGCTTTATTGACCACTGGCTGCATATTGAGCATCAAATTTAGTTTACACACAACCTTTAATACAAAATGGACCGTACCTTATTTTGGGGTATAAGAGATTAACAGCATCTTTTTTCATAGCTCATGTGACTTTGACTCTTTTAAGTATTAACTGAATTCCTTAGGAGAAATAGACACAAATGGGACACTTGTTGACACTGTACAGTAACAGTACAGCATTAATCACAGATCATTTGATTTGGGAAACTTTGTTGCCAAATATTTGAGTTCATATTGAAATCTTTGACTTTGACAGATTTAGTTTTTTGGCAAATCTGAGCGCAGTTTGAGATAATATTAACATCTCTTCTAGAGCTCAATAGGAAATGTGTGTGAGATTACTGGCTTCTTTTCCTCAGGAGATCAGTCTGAGGAGCAGGAGAATGAAACCTCTATTTGACCTCCAGTTAATCTCATTGCGGTCTTGGAGAACTGCTATCATGACAACTCTCACAATAGATTTTAACAGGATTTTATTGACAAGAAAGGAGTGTAGGTAAGATTAGTTTTGGCATTAGCTGAAATATATAAAAAAATGGCATAGCTGATCTAGACAAGTGGTGCTGTGGAGGAGGAGGGACAGAAATACATAAGGTTGTATAGAGATCGATTTGCTTGGATGAAAGAGTTTCATGACTGAACTATGTATTAAAAGCCATGATTTGTCATTCCTATTGGTTATTTTGTTTTGTATCATCTGTGTTGATGTTGTTGGTCTTCCACAGTTTATGTCGTTATATCTGATGATTTGTTCATGATGGCACATTATTACATCCTGTGGTCAGATAAGCTCATCTCTCACCTCATGTTTGTGTAATGTCTTTGCTTTGTCTGTCAATATGGACTGCATTATTGCACTGTTGGTTTAGCGCTAACGAGTTTCTGAGTCTTGGTGTCCTGATACACTCCCCTGTCCTTCTTCGATCAGAATGATGAAGTCAGTGAAAGGTCAACGGGATTAGAGGTTCAAGGGTGGGGTCAGCTCAGCATAACAGGGGACATTCAGGGTCGCTCCCTGTTGGGAATTGGTCATGGTCCGCTAATTCTTTTGAGCCCTGTATGCACGCAGTAATGCACACACACACACACACACGAAGTGGCTAAGCTGTGTGATTGCCCCGATAGAAATGATCTGATGACCCATCTGGCCTGTCAGATGCCCCTCCTGCCCTCTCGGTTTATTCTTGAGGTGGGTCTGAAAGAAACCTAAAAATGAAAAATCTGCCATTTGCTTATTTATGCTTCAGCCCTGCAGGACAGGGCATTTTTGAAGAATATTGATGCTTGTTTTTACATACATAACTTGCACCTTCTAATTATGATTCCAGAATCCATAAAAATAAGAATATATACCAGTTCTACCGTAATACAGTATAATGTGGAATGTCACAGAATTTGGCAACATTTTGAATGAATTACCATGTATTACCATTTCTGACAATAAATTTGAATAAATCATAAATAAGCTGGATTGTCAACAGTAGCAATAGTGTAGGAATAAGGCATGTGGCAGAAAGATGACACAAATCAACCCAGAGTTCGAATCCATCCCATCCCATCACATATCAGATCGGAAAGGCATGTATTTCCAATAAAAATTAAGAAAACAGTGGAAACGTGGAAATAAAGTGTTTAATAATAAAGTGTTTATCGTTTAGGGTTGGCATAGGTTTAGGGAGGGCTTTATTGACCCAGTAAGGTGCCATCCATTTAATAATTTTAATAAATATAATAATTTACACTCTATACATACCGTGTAATGTACAACAACACCGAGGCTGGCAAATAATATCTGCCACTATTTAAAAGCATAAATAGCATCTAACCATTATTTACACTTTTTGCAAAGAAAATACAATACAAAAGGTCACTATTATAAAAATATAATTTTTACAGTGTAAATATAATATATTGCTATTTGTCACTGCAAGTTATTAATGTGTTATGAATTCAATTGATTAGACATTTTTTATTGTTAAAATTGAATTAAAACATCTATATGTATGTATGGATTATCTCGGCAAAGGAGAAGTGCTCACTAACACAGATTTGTGAACAATATTTGAGAGAAACCTCTCAAAGGCCTTTTGTGTACACAGAAAAAATCTTAGATCTTTGAGTTCAGCTCATGAAAAATGGAGGAAAAAACAAGTGTTGCGTTTATAATTTTGTTCCGTGTAATAAAAAAAGATTTCAACTTTCAGCCCTTAAATGTCATTTTTGTTAAACTTTCGATAATTTGTTGTTAAATTGTATATTTTTTATTATTTCAATTAATTAGATTTACCCATCAAAACACCCACACAACCTTGATATTGATAGATTAAATGTGATTTCATGGGGCACTAAATGTTAAAATATGCAGTGTCCACAGGCCGTCAAGCTCCAAAACAGGACAAAAAGCACCATAACTCATCATAAAAGGTCAATAAAGGTCAAAAAAGGAACAATTCAAAATGATAATCATGCTATAAATTCTCTAAAATCATAGCTTTCGTTCCTACCCCTCACAAATCTCATTTGCACGTCCATATAATCAAACATTCCCTGCTGCGATCAGTCACGTGACCTGCGAGAGCAGTGGAGTTTGCGAGCGTCCGCTTCCCTATGCTAACAGAGCGCTGTGACTGATTCGTTTCTGCTTCTGTCTGGATCTGACCAGCTGGATAAATGCCGTCTGACCCACTTTCCTGGCGTTTGTGATGGCGTCTGCATGGCGTTCAGGACTCTGCTGTGTCCCGTGAAACTGTGCCGTGTTTGTCCTCTAAACCTGATCTCACTGCTGGAGCGACTGATAGAGAAGTTTTAGAAGAATCATTCTGTTTTAAAGGTCAGGTGTCCAGTTATCATCAGCACAGCAGTTGTTAAGTGTCTTTCTTGACACTTTCTTTTCCCTCCATGTCATTCTCAGTTTCTCGTTCTGCATCTGTGTCAAGGTTACTCTCGGAGCGCCTGAGGACACAGAGTGAGAACAGAATTACAATAGTTCTAGTTTTCACAAGGCGCTTTATAGATCATTAAACATGCATTCCTTTCAAGAGTGAACTGACTGATGTATTCTGATCAGCACAATTGTTTCAGCTCCATGTATATGTTCTCTAAATCAGCATTATCATCATCATTCAACAAATGCTGAACTTCAGTTTCATTTGTAAAGTTCAGTTTTGCGTGTGTTGCACTGATAATCACAGGTACCCGTGTGTGGAAGTAGATCGTTCTCCATCATCAGAGACGCATTAGGATAATGCCTTTCACATTTTCTGCATGACTGTTTGTTGCTCAGTGTCTGTCTCCTAATTCGCTGGACACGCTCCACAGTAATTGCTCCCTGCGGGTGATTAATTACATAATTAATGTTAAATGGATCTGCTACCACCTACAGGCTTCTTGTCAGTCAATCTCTCTGTTCTTTGTCTTTTCCTCTTTCGTTTTTTCCCATCTTTTCTCTGTTCATTTCTGTGTGTTTGATGATGAAAACATTAAAAAGCAATACAGAAGTCATTTGGTAACTCATTTCACACTGTTGTAGCTCAAATCACGTGACTTGCTGAGGAGGGAGATATACTGTAAGCACTAGGACTGTAAAAAAATACCATCATTTTATCTTTAAAGGCCCTGGTTGCCTCGCAATGCCCTCTCTAGCAGCTGTTTTTATGCAGAACGTCTGAAATAAAAAGTAAATGAACTAAGCAAGCAGATCATTAATGGGTTAATGATTATTAGAGTTTACTTAATTATTGATTCTCTTTTGATTCTCACTGTTGTTACACTTTTAACACCGCCGTGTGCATGATGAAATAGTACAGAAGGTTTAGCTATACGCCATATTTAATTCATTAATTGCCGGACATCTGTTATTTTCTGTGCCGTAACATTTATAATGTATTAATAACAGGGAAAATGATGCAGTCATGTGTTAGTGTAACTGCAGGCCTCACATGCTCCGTTTCTGACTACATGAGCATTACATCATACATGTATGTATTTTCCCCCCGCAGATCTCATTAAAGTCATATTTCGGTCTGGACTGAGATCAGACGCCTTTTACTTTCTCTTCCATAACGATCATATATCAGTCCTCCTGATGATCATGATGGAAGCACTGAGTAGATTTTATTTTGAGGGCATTTTACAGTGGTATAGTGGCCCCAAAGAGTATCTGGGTGATTGTCACACTCAGGGGCCGTACTCAACTACTTTTTGGTAGTTCAACGACATTTTGTGTTTGATAACGAGATCGTTATCGTCTCCATGTAAACTACAAAAATGGGAATTTGTGAAAACGGCGACGTCATGCGCATGCGTGTTCAATCTATAGGCGCGTGTGTTTCTTTACACATTGACTTCGCCATCTACTGGCCTGGCAGCTGAATACAGCGTTTTCACATATCTGTGTGAATGGGGAATGTTTTGACAGCGTTGTGGTCTATACACGGAAAATGCAAAAGAAAAAAACTTTCTGTCTTTAGTACCTTTTCGTGTAAATGCACTAGGGATATAATGGTGAGGAAATTTTCCCACCGGTTAATTGACGTGTGACAACACCGGTTTTACCGATATCTCCTGCAGGGGCTTTTAAATCACTAATTCTAAACCGAAAGTAAAATGCACTCGGCCGCACGGGCATTCATAACTGTGCGGAGCAGAGCGTGTGTTTTCAATGAATTCCAGTGGAAGTTGAGCTTCCATAGGCATGAACTGAAAGCGCGCCAGTGGACACGCACCGTGAATGAATGCCCGTGCAGCCGTGCTCATTTTAGTTTCGGTTTAGAATTAGTGCCAATTCGGGTGTGGGTTGCTTGAATGGTGGGTTCATTAGCCTATTATTCTTAATGAAAAACAGCACAATGACAAACTCACTTAAATAGGCGCCTTTACATTTCACTTTGAAACCAAATCTTCTGCGATCATCTCGTCTGTCAGCTCTTCGCTCTCGTGATGAATGAGATCTGACTCCTGTGTTTGTGCTGTGACTCTCGTTGTGGGCAAGTGATATAACTGGAGTTGCACCTGAACACCGGAAACACTGACTATCACAGCAAGCCTAAAATTCACACTTAAGAATGTAGGGCATTTCGTTACATTAGATGACAAAATATCAAATAAAGTTGATTTTAAATTAAAGAGATGTATGAAACACTTTAGCAAAAACCTAGCCTCGGTTTCACAGACAAGGCTTAAGATAATCCCAGACTAAAATGCATGTTTGAGCTGTTTTAACTGAAAGCATGTCTTAAAATGTGTCAGTCCCAGTGTTTTGTGTCAAGATGCACACCAGTAATGTTTTTTTCTAGGGCATATTTAAAAAAAAAAAAAATGTCTTAATTGAACTAAGGCCTAATCCTGGCTTAATCTAAGCCCTGTCTGTGGAACCAGGCCTAAGATTGTTAGCTGTGAAATGATAAAACAATTAATATATTGTTCAAAATGAAGACGGATCAGGTTAGAAAATTTAGCAGAACTGACTTAAAAATCTGCATAAATGAGTCGATTAAAAGACACTGAGCAAAACTGATGAGGAAAAGGGAAGTTTGTGATGAGTAAAGCGCAAGTGCCAATGACAGGACATGTTTAATGGTGTTAGTAAGATATGTTAAGCTGCTGCTCTTGCTCTCACAGACACCTCCTCGGCGTCAGAAGACGAGGGCTCGCTGCGCCGGCAGGGACGGATCGCCTCCTCGTCTCCGTACCAGGCGCACCCGAGCGTGGAGCACTGGTTCAACAGAGTCATCCAGGGCTCGTCCACCTCATCGTCCGCATCCTCCACCTCATCCCACCCCGGAGGAAGAGCCCACCACGCCACCAACACCACCTCTGCGTCAGCGGCGACCGTGTTGGCCGATCTCATGGCTCACACACAGCTGGGTCAGTATCCTCGAGCGCTCTCTGTTAAGATGCTGTAGCCTGATGTGTCTTCTGAACACTGCTGACACACCAGGATGAGGTTTTAGGTGCTGCTGAAAGGAATAGTCCACATAATGAAAATCCTGTCATTTATCTACTCACACTCATGCCGTTCTGAACCTGCATGAACACAAAAGTCAATAGAGACTGGGTCTGTCAAGCCAAAATGACAAAACAGCACTATAAAAGTACAACCCTGTCTTATTCCTCAGTCAAAATCTTCTGCTGTTACAGCTCAGTGCCTTAAAAACTAACATTCATCTCAATAGCGTGACATGCTTACACACACATTACTGCTCTGCTGCTGATAAAATCTCTGTTGTGGATGTTCTGGCTGCATGTTTGCATGGTGCATGCTGCTTTTGAACTGTTTCCGCTGTGCTGGCATATCTTTAGGGTCCTGAAGCCAATCTGTGCAGATAAAGCCAGCGCTGGCCTTGTTAGTTTGACATGCAAACTGAGCAGTTTCCAGTGCTGCTTCACTGTTAATAAAGGAATATTTCCTGCAATACTCGCTCTCATATCGTTGAAAAAAACATGATGGTGATTCTTTAGTTCAGCACAAATAGAGATGTTTCTGCTGCTGTGTCATTTACAGTGAAAGTAAATGAGATACAAGCCAGACAAAATCCACACAACTTTTGTTTATACTTTAACCCAACACTGTAAAAAAGATTATTTTAATGGTAAAAGACTGTATAAATGATGCAGTAAACACCTGTTAATTGGTTAACTATAAGTTCTCATACTATATATGGGGACATACTGTAATAGATGTAACCTTACATTTCATGTCATATTACAGTATAATACTGTTAACCCTCTGGTGCTGTTCCATCATTTCTGTCCATTTTTTTACTTGGAGCTTTTGGCACTTTCTGTGTGAACACAAAACAAAAACATTAATGGACATGATTCAACAAGGTTAAAAGTTAAAAATAGTCACACTTGTATTGTTCGTGGTCAAAAATGAGCACATTGGAGACCAATTTCATCTAGTGGAAGCGTTTGGTACTGCACACAAACAAAATCTGACTGAAAGCTCATTTCTTGAGATATCAACCTCAAATTTGGAACAAAACAAATCAAATCACCTTTATTTATATATATCTTTTTTTATATATATCTATATCTTTTTAGTCCAGTTGTTTCAAAGCAGCTTCACAGTGTCAACAGGAAAATAATGCAACAGAATTTGATTCGGCTGTACAGCCGCTCTGGTGAAACGGTGATGTTATCCAGCTAATTTCAAGTATCATATAGTGTCAATGCGGGCAGATCGGTAATATAGATGAAATTTAGGTGTCCCCAACTGAGCAAGCCAAAAGCCAGAGGCAACGGTGGCAAGGAACCAAAACTCCTTCAGGGTCAGAATGGAGAAAAAAACCTTGGGAGAAACCAGGCTCAGTCGGGGTGCCCGTTCTCCTCTGGCCGACGAACAAACAGTGTATGGTTATAAACTTGTTTAGATTTATGGCTTTGATTTTATTGCAGTTTCATAGTAAAGCATGTTTTGGAAAATATATATTTCATTAAAAATTTAAAATAGTATTTTTGTGAATTTAACAATAAACAAACTTTTTTTAAGTTCACCATTTTAAACTTTTATTCTCATTGGAGTCTGTGCTCCAAAACATTCATGATTTATCAGTTTAATTAAATTTTCAGGTCAATGCTCAAAATGTGAATAAATGGATTATAACTATTGCATAAATATAATTTAGTACCATAAAATCCTCTAAAGTTCCAAAATATTAAATATAAACATTGTTGCACCCAAATATAGTGCATACATTTAATTGAAATAATAATAATTGGTAAACTGGTCATTTTTGGCTATCACACTGTCACGGGTGTTGCAGGCAGGAAGATGAAGACAGGCAGATACAACATCAAAGGAGAATTTAATGATGAAGGTTCTCAGGTGAGCAACACACTTACAATAACAGACTATACACGATGGAGATCAGACACAGACTGGGAGAAAAGGGAGAACTAAATAGGGAACACAAACGAGATCATTGACAAGACACAGCTGACATAGAATTAACTAATGATGAAGGTTACCATGGAAACAGATGAGTGGCGGGAAACAGAACAAAGAATCGTGTGACAAATGAAATCCGGAAGTCCATGGAACAAAACAGAACATAACTGTGACACACACGAGCAGCATCAGAGGGTTAAATGTACAGTTTTTGTGAATAAGTCTTCTTAAAACTGCTGTAAGTATAACATTCCCATAATTCCCTGTGAGACACTTCATTTGAATAATAGTTGTTGTTTTTTTATATCAGTCATGTACATGCTACATCATATGCTGTTAAACATTTTTTACATTATTTTACTGTATATTACCTATATTAGTATTTACCTGAACTTTGATTTATTGTCGTCACGGTATTGTCAACCCATACAAGAGAGAAACAAAGCAAACACAAACGTGACTCTACAACGACTAACACATGGACACATCTTCTGAACTACAAACAGACACTCAATAAAAGTCACAAAACACTGGCGAATCGTGACGACTGTCTCTTTACCACCTGTATTTCAGTATATTATATTATATTATATTAAGTTTTGAGTAATTTGGTATTTTACCATTATTTCAGTCAATGACATAAATCCCCCCCCCACCTGCCAGACTTTTCTTTTTACTGTAAATGTAACAGATTTTACAGTGACGTCTTCTGAAGTCAAACTGTTTTGTGTGAGAAACCTCATTCATGATTGTGCCTCATATGGATTATTTATATGGCGCTTTTTAAGACATCCTCTAGTCACTGTTTGCTTTCAATGTATGACCAAGAGCAGACTGAAACATCTTAGTCATGTAAGTTTTGAATGGCATGAGAGTGAGTAATATCACAACTGAACATTTGCATTCCCACTATGTCTCCTCTCTTTTCTCTGGTCTCCTCCTCTTTCTTGCTCCCTGTTGTTCTGCCTCTCTGCCCTTGAAGGCTGGTATCATGAAGCGGCCCTGGGCGCTGCCTGTAAATAACCTCAGATTTCACACAGTGTCAGAGTCGCTCTGTGCATCCTCTGTTCTGACAGACCCAGCTGCAGGAGCCAAGATTACACGCTAAACAGCTGCTTGTTGGTTAATAGTGTGGAAATTCACTTATATATTTAGTATAAAGCTCTTATTTAGAATAAGATGGACAGTAAACACCACACGGAATTAGGAAGAGAGATGACCGATAAAGTAGTCATGTGTAAAGCAACTTAAACACAGCTCATCAGATCATATTTGATGTTTTATACATGTGGAATTTTGAGATGTCATGGCGGGCAGGTCTGATCAGTTCACGCTAAAAGTATGTTTTGTTGAACATAGGAAAGTACATACTTTTTAGACATGTATTTATAGTGCTGTAATCCCATTCCACGCCACCCCACGTCCTGCACAGCTTCTTAAATATATGATCGATATTATAATTCATCATGGGTTTGATCACTGAACACTCCACCATGCATTTCTGTATTTTGACCTCCACTCCCCTTTGACCTTTGGCACCTCATGACAGACAACCACAGTGCGCCGCCGGACGTGACAGGCCTGTCGGAGCGCTCGGTGCATGCGGAGCGTCCGCAGGTGGCGTCAGTGCGAGGGCTTCCACGCGGATACACACACACCAGCGTCCTGGAGACCGCCGACGGTGAGCATCTTCCTGTCACACACGTCATGTCATCTCTCCACACAACTCTCACTGCATCCAGACATTCACACAGTGTTTATAGGCACAGGCAGCCTCTCCTGAAGAAGCTTGCTAACTGCCATCTCAGAAGAGACCGACTCTCGTCTCACACTTGATTCCAGGACAGTTTGACTGAGATATTAGAATAATATTCTAAAAAGAACTTCTAAAGCACAAATAAATGTAAGATTCCTTACCAAGAAGAAGTGCGCTTAATTGTATTGAATGTGCACTTGTAGTGTACTTCAAATCTTAAAAGTATATATATTTTGTATAAAACTGTACTTACAGATAATATAATATTAATGAAATAAAATGCCACTTAAGTGTGTTTAAAAAGAGACACTACTTGTTGGTGTACACACTTTTTAAAAGTGCACTTTGTATTAGTCAAAGGTTTTACTTAAAGTATATTTTAATAATGTTAAGTATACTTATTTTGACACATGTAAAGTACTTGATTGTAATATTGAATAACTCTGTATAGTTAAATTTATATTTGAAGTTTATATAATTGCATCTACATCATTATTATAAATGTGTAATTACAAATATATTTAAATGCATGACATACAAGTTTCAGTAGAAATGGCATTAAGTAACGTAAATTTTTGTTCACCATAAATGCTTTCAGTACATTCAGCTACACTTTAACCATATTCTAAAGACAATCGAAGTAATTATGAAATCACATATGAAGATATTCTACTGAAGTCCTACTTAAATGGGTCAAAACATTATATATACACTCACCTAAAGGATTATTAGGAACAGCATACTAATACTGTGTTTGACCCCCTTTCGCCTTCAGAACTGCCTTAATTCTACGTGGCATTGATTCAACAAGGTGCTGAAAGCATTCTTTAGAAATGTTGGCCCATATTGATAGGATAGCATCTTGCAGTTGATGGAGATTTGTGGGATGCACATCCAGGGCACGAAGCTCCCGTTCCACCACATCCCAAAGATGCTCTATTGGGTTGAGATCTGGTGACTGTGGGGGCCATTTTAGTACAGTGAACTCATTGTCATGTTCAAGAAACCAATTTGAAATGATTCGAGCTTTTGTGACGGTGCATTATCCTGCTGGAAGTAGCCATCAGAGAATGGGTACATGGTGGTCATAAAGGGATGGACATGGTCAGAAACAATGCTCAGGTAAGCCGTGGCATTTAAACGATGCCCAATTGGCACTAAGGGGCCTAAAGTGTGCCAAGAAAACATCCCCCACACCATTACACCACCACCACCAGCCTGCACAGTGGTAACAAGGCATGATGGATCCATGTTCTCATTCTGTTTACGCCAAATTCTGACTCTGACCTCTAGCATCAACAAGGCATTTTCGCCCACAGGACTGCCGCATACTGGATGTTTTTCCCTTTTCACACCATTCTTTGTAAACCCTAGAAATGGTTGTGCGTGAAAATCCCAGTAACTGAGCAGATTGTGAAATACTCAGACCGGCCCGTCTGGCACCAACAACCATGCCACGCTCAAAATTGCTTAAATCCCCTTTCTTTCCCATTCTGACA
>JAGHMJ010003958.1:202500-212500 GCA_018749465.1 Paracanthobrama guichenoti
TATTTGCTCTGACAATGATTCAAGAACAGTTTACCCAGCTAACAATTTTTGGCTCCCAGAATGTTCTGGGAACGTTCCCAAAACGTGTATTTGTAACATTTGCTTTTGGTAAGCCAGAAAAATTTTAGTTAGGGAAATAGAACGTTTCTTTTGTTTGTTTCTTTTAACATTCCCTTAATGTTATATTAGCCTCTTTTCATCATATTTATTTGACATATTCTCCTGCGTCCCATATGGTATAATCAAACCATATCTTGTTTTGAACTATTATTTAATCAATAGTAATAATCCAAGCACATAAACCGTCATATGGAGGATTAAATTACATTAATGTGATTAACCTGAATCAATGAACCACAGTAACAGATTTTATGTTAAGCACCAAATAACAATGACTTCAACACTGTACGTTTTTTCATCACAGACATTAAAAAATGAATACCAATTATGTGACTATCTATAGGATAACATTACATTTGTTTCTTCCCACTGAATTAGCAGGACGTGCTTCTCTCTTTTGGTCAGTAGCTTCCTGTTCTCTTCAGTTAGACGTGTCAAATCTCTGAAATCACACTGCAAAATATACTTTGATTATGAGAAATAAATAACCTGCAGGGAACGTTCTGGGAAGGTTGCAAACATGTTCTAATTTGGTTCCCAGAACAAAATAACCATATGGGAACACTAGGGGAACGTTCTGTGTTTGCTGGGAACACCAAAACCATTGAACAATCAGCATTTTACATTCATATAAACTATTAAATCAGTTCTGTAATCAACGATTCATTCACTTTACACCCCTAATGGTAACTCCTAATGGTAAAGACAGTAACACTGAAAAAGACTTTTCTTCTAAAGACATTTATTCATTTATTTACAATTTATAATTATTTAATTATTTTTTACTTAATTTGCCTCTACTTTATGATCGTTTCCTATTTTATTAAAATGTTTCTGTTTTTCTTTCATTTCATGTAAAATTGTGTATGGGAGATTGCTTCATGGAATCACCCGAGTGCTCTTGTGTTATTGTTTAACATGTATTAACTTATTCATTGCATCTTTTGTCCCTGTGTTTCATGTGTTTAATCTATGTAAACTGTAATAGATGAAGCATATAGTGAAAGCTCTTTTAGCAGAGAGCTCATGAATGTCTGATGAGATGGGTAGCTGGGTAGCGGCTTGTTGCTAGGCAGCACGAGTCGAGCCACCTCAATCAGAGTCAAGCAGTGTCTGATCCACTGGGTCAGGTGTCTCTACTGAGCGCGCTCAGTACCATCTCAGCAAACCCCTTGGGCATTCAGCCTTACACTGACTGACAGGCTGTTGTGTGAATCTGTCCTTTCACACTGACCTTTCCCTGCTTTTTTATCTCATCTTCTCTGTGTCTCTCTCTCTCTGTCCCATCTTCTCCTGACACTATCTCTGTCTAAAGGCGTTCCAGTCAACAGTCGGGTGTCCTCCAAGATTCAGCAGCTCCTAAACACTCTGAAAAGACCAAAGAGACCACCTTTACGAGAGTTCTTTGTTGATGATTTCGAGGAGCTTTTGGACGGTAGGTTCATAACACTTCACTCATGAAATTCTAGATCGGTCCTTTACATATAATCATTTCCTACATTGCACAAGCACAAGCTCTGCTGATTCTGCAGCCAATGAGATTGCTTGCTCAACATTTGGTTCAGTGTTTGCTGTAGGCTGGTCTGGTTCCTCTGAACTCCTCCACCTCCCCAGCTCCACCTGTCTAGATCTGCTATGGGATTTATGTATGTCTTTATGCAGCAGCAGCAGATCTTGCATGCTCATAGCAGCATTTCTGTGTATCTGTTAGCAGTTGCAAGTCTCCGTTGATTTGAAGCCTCACAGAATTGTGCTAAAAACTACACACCGCACCTTAGCAAGTGTTTAGCAATGCCCTCGTATCGTGATAGCGAGGTTTATCGGACCAGCCACCACTTACATGTTCTTCAGAGAAAGTTAAAATCTTATCTTAGTATTTTGTGGAGCCTTTATGTCTCGTGATCAAGCCCTCTATCACTGACAGCAGGCTAATTATATTTACTTTCATCTCACACAAAACAACATATTAGGCAGCCATGTTAAGGGTAAGGGTTATTTCTACTGTGAGAGGTTGAACGCTCCTGGAAAAGCTTCATGGTTTAGCACCAACAGCGTCTGTTTTATTATCGGACAGGTTCAGTCACACATCTTTGATTCTCCTCCTTACGTACTGTAAATCAGACATCTGTGGGTCTGTCCTAAAGAGCACCATTAAGTTAATTAGATATACGTTTATTACAAATGATGGAATGAGTTCAGAAAAAGGCAGATTGTGTATACGCTACACCTGTCTTACTCTCCACACCACTACTCTAATCACCAGTGGGATTTCTTCAGTCATTTTGTCTGGCTCAGTCAGACAATAGTGATCGGGGGTTAGTGTAAATAGCCTCTGCCAACAACGCTAAAGTCAGTTACTCAGGAAATTCATGGGATTTTTATTACTAAACAGACTAAACAAACAAAAAGAGCCTTTTTACTAATACAGGTTTTGTGTGTTTTGCTTATTTATCCATGTGACCAGACTGTAGTATGCCATAGTCAATTTATTCAGCCTTTACTGTGGTCAGTCTCTAGTACAGTGATCCGCTATTTGAGGCTTATTAAAAGCATTAAAAATATCCCTGAGAATGCCTGCATCAATATCACCTCCCTCTTTGTTCACTCAGCCCTTTCTTACTCTTTCATATTCTCTTAGCAGCAGCATCTTCTCCTTATATCTCTCTCTCTCTCTCTCTCTCTCTCTCTCTCTCTGTTTTTCTTTCTCTTTCTGTTCCAGACACACAAAATCAATCGAATCTATTTAAAGGCGTGTGACATCTCATCCTCAGGACGCATAAGTCACCCTGAGACGGATCGGTGTTTAGTGACATTTAAACTCACTCTCGCACATGAACTCTGAGCGGCTCACAGTATAAGGCAGCGTCCATCCTGAAACCTTATAAATGACTGATTCTGAACGCTGTATGTAGAGTGATTTCGATAGATTTTGTCATCAGTGTGATCAAATAAGCATACAATACAATAATAAAATACATATAGGAGAATATGAGTGATTTTTATTTACACTGGCTGAACTTCTTGTTATTGATAAGTATGCGTTCGGCGTTCATCTAGCTTTCTCCACCATCTTTTATTTACTTTTTCACTGAGCTTGTTGAAATGTATCTATCTCTTCCTCTCTACCTCCATTCTCATCCTATTTCTCTCCGACCCCTCTTGGGATACATATAGGGCCAGATTTACTAAACAGGGCAAATTAGTATAATATAGAGCTCAATCCCAAAAAAAGCGCAGATGTGAGTGGACAGACTGACGACACATAAATTAAAGAACACAGACACAGCCGGATCATTTCCATCATGACCAACACAATCTACCAACAGCAGCGCAAATTAGTGTCTGGTTTAATACAGGGTTTTTTGGGTGGTAAATAATGGCGCAAACACCAGTAAATCACCTCGCATGATTGATTTAAATACTAAATAAATAATACATTTTGCGTCTGAAAGGGGAAACTCCTACAAATGCATATGCAATAAGATCAGCCACAAAAATAACCCTGTCCACGCCTTTTCAGCGCTAATTCTTTACTGTGTGTCAAATCCTGTTTTTAACACCAAAAGAGGGTTTGTGCTGGAGCAAGCTGTTAGTAAATCTGGCCCATACTCTCATATGGCCGACATCATACACTCATCATACATTTTTTGCTAGTTTCAGCCTGACGCAGCTATCATCTTCACATCCAGCGCCACATTGTTTAAATAGCAAGTGCACTGGCGCCATCTGTTCACCCATGGGTGTCTGGTCTGAACACCAGGTGTGTTCAGGCGCATTGTTGGAGCGTTGCTGTTTTGAGGAACTAAAAACAACTGCACCATTGACCAAAAAAACCCTGCTCTAAAGTCAATAGCACAGTATTTTGTGTCTTATTTAAAGACCGCATTATTAATATGTGCCTATAGGTGGTGCACAACACGTGTACTCTCTGCTTATTACACACAGGGACACGCAGCAGCACACACACATTTTTAAATATTAATTATAAAAGGATTTCTGTCTGGAGAAGCATTCAGTCTTGCAAATTCCTCCATGTAAATAGTGAATCCACCATGGCATGAGCGCAACTGGCTTTTAAAGGGAATGGGAGATGAGACTGATTGGTTTATTGCATGTTACGCCCAAAACACACCCATGACTTAAGAGACGAGGAAAAGTGGATTCGGACATGCCCTAAGAGCACCTGCGGCGTGCGCTTCAGACCATGTGCTCAGATCGATAAAATACGGCCCAAAGTCTGATCTGCATAGCAGCTTATTCTGGCCAAGCACAGTGTGCTCTGATTGGTCGGCAGGAGCAGTGTGTTGTGATTGGTCAAGAGCTTCCAGCATGTTTGGGAAATGTCCCGCCCCTTAACATAACTGCCAGTTTCAACACACTACTAACTAACTCAACCAGGCCCCGCCCCTTTATTCTGCACATTAATTATTTAAATGAGGAATATTGTGACGTGTTCGTTCCCGTAAGAAACTCAAGACTACAATGGAGGCGTTTCAGGGGTTCAGAAACACTGACACTGATGTAGAGGAGAACTCCCGCTGGAGTGAAAAAAGCACAATAGGGCCCTATAAAAAATGTGTATACACAAACAATAGTATTTGTTTATACATGGTATCTTACAGAAGTAATAATTAGAATATTTGCATAAAGCAAACCACATAGCGTGAGGTAGTAGCTTTAAGTTTCCTTTCTGTCCTTCTATCCGTGCAGACGTGTTTTCTCTCTGTTCCCTGCTGGCTCTCGCGCTGTTTTGTTTTGTCTAGTGTTTCGTCTCTTCTCTTTCTCTCTGACTGCTGCTTTGCTGGACTCTTGAAAATACTGAAATGGAATTGATTAACTGGTCAATCAGCGCAATCGACAAGATTTTCTCACTAAGGAAGGGTGCCCCGGGAGAACCCACCTGCCCGGACGGGACCTTTGCCGCAGGGTACGTGAGGGACGCATGGAACAACTGGCAAGTCCTGTGCCTGGAGGCTCTGTCCGTGGAGGATGCGGAAGATTTATACATGATTGGATTATTGATGGCGGGGTTCCTATTCTTTGGCTTTGGGATTGCCCTGACCTATCGGAAGATTGGTAAGACAGCTGCAAGCAAATTCACCCAGCCGCTGTCTGTGGAAATTAAAGAATGCTTCGGGGTTGTGTGTGACCGTCTGAAGGAATTAGATCAGAAAGTGATAGGAATTGAGGAACTGAACCGTAATAACGCAGTCCGGACTGCGGATACGCAGGGTAGAGTGGGCTCTATCGGGGTCAGATCGGTGAACTTTTACGGACTGTAACCGGTCTGGCCATGAGGCTGGACGTAATGTCTAGGGAAACTGCACAGACCGGACGCGCGAATGCTGAGGACCAGATCTGATTGATTGATTATGATCCGGACAAATTATCAAGATCATCAAATGGATTAAAAATAATAAATTGTATTTGCCTGACCTAATCAACTAGCCCAACGAACCTCACTTGGTCCCTATCTCTCGGTTGGGAGGTCAGCCGGGCAGCTGTCTGCTATCTTCCCTGTGCACTGCCTTATCTCCCTTCAAGGACAAACCATAGAACTGAACTCGAAAACATCTGAAGTTATGGCTAACATTCTCACACAACACAATCTCAGACTCACTCGCACCATACACAACCTACCCGATCCCACCCCCTCCAACCGTCTGCCTGTCTTTGTTATCTATCTCCTCTCCCACTCCATACAAAAATCCCACCATCTGTTTATGTTTTGTTTATCTATCTCTCCCCACTCCATACAAAATCCCATCACGTGACCACGTGTACTGTGTGTCATGTTTATGTTTATGTTTATGTTTATGTTTTGTTGTGTTTGCTATGTAATGCTTGCTAAATTGCATTCTTGTATTTCTGAGAGCGTAGGGCGGCGCCTGAATAATCGGCTGCGGCCCGGAGGCTTGCTCCAAACTTCATTTCGTTATACTGTACTTGTACATGTGTAATGACAAATAAACTTCAACTTCAAGTTAGTGACTATACGCTTTGTGGTATTTGTCCCCTACAGTCCAGCATCCAGACCCGAACCAGCCCAAGCCTGAGGGGGGTGAGATGAGAGCCCTGAGTGGGGAGCCGCTCGGTGTGGTCACTAACTGGCCTCCGTCGTTACTGGCCTCTTTACAGCGCTGGGGAACCACACATCCCAAGAGCCACTGCCTCACAGCTCTGGACAACACCGGCAAACCCGTCTACACACTCACATACGGTACGAATGCTACGGTTTACATAATGCTAGTGGTTTCACAAACAATTTACATATTCTTGAACTAGACTCATTTGTAATGCATTTAGTTGATGTTCAAAATCTGGCTGATATACCCTTGTGAAAACGAAGTGCACTCAGTTGTATTGAATGTGCACTGATAGTGTACTTCAAATCTATTTCTTAACACACTTAAGTACACTTTTAAAAAGTGCAAATTAAGTTTTAGTACATTTTAAGTTATTATGTTTCAGTAATCTTTTGTCATGCTTTAATGAAAGTGTCGACTAACATACTAAAGCACATGTAAAGTATTCTTACTGTGGTGTGTTATTCGATAATACATGTAAAGTTCATTTATTTTAAATGTAAATTGCAACTTCATCATTACAAATGAGTCATTTTTAACAAGTTTCAATAGAAATGACATTAAAGTTTATTTTAGTTTATCGTGAATGGTTATCAGTACAATCAGCAGTAACTTGAACCAATTTCACCTATTTTCATTTACTAATTTCAAAGACAATAGAAGTGATTGTGAAAGCACGTATAGAGATGTACTGAAGTCCTACTGAAGTGGGTCAAAACACTCTAAAGTTCAGCTGACTGCATTTAATATAAGTTTAAACTATAACAATATGCAACATTGCATTCAGATCCTTAAGTGTATTCTTTTATTATTTTAAATTATGATATTTCCATGATAAGTACTCTTTTCAGAAGCATGCTTCTGTTTCACAAGGGTAATCCTGCATATCTGGCGTGTTTATACTGGTAATGGTGATGAACTCCTTGATAAGTGATCAGACGGCGCAGGTTTGAATGTTTGTGTGTGTATATATATGTGTGTGTGTGTGTTTTGATAGGGAAGTTGTGGACGCGGAGTCAGAAACTTGCGTATACGCTGCTGAACAAACTGAGCAGCAGGAATGAGCCACTGCTGCGGCCCGGAGACAGAGTGAGTGTGTCTATCCTTGCTCACACCTGTTACACGGACAGTGATGTGGTTACATTCTGTTCTTGTCTTTTATTTGGCTTGGGCTTTGAGAGAACGTGAGGACCCACCCAACACACAATCAGTGCAGAACCAGGTTTTAAATGGTTGGACTGTCTAGCATGATTCCATTCTCCTCCCCCCTCTCTCAGAAACATAGCATGTTACCAAGATATCCTGTTCAAGCTAATCAAACAAGTGTTTTCTAACTACTTAGGTAAGCTAGTAGGCTAAGATGTTAGTTTGCTAGCAAGATATGTTTTATTAATAATGTAATATGTAATTTAAAAGCACAATATGTACCATTTTTGGATTAAAATATCCAAAAACCACTAGAACAATGTTATATATTTTGTTGACCCCTGTGCTTGAATTTTAATGATTCCGATTCTGCTTTTTGACTCCTAATTTAGATTCCAATGAGGTAAAAACAAAACTTAGATATAATTGACATTTATTCTAAGTCTTATCGCAAAGCATTTTATTGTAGCTGAATGCCATGAATGAAAATCAACAGGCTAAAGAGCACTTACACAAGGAACGTCTGCCTGTGGTTTAAAAACACCCTCGCAAAAACAACTAGCCTAACTAATAAACATTTCAAGCATTATTAAAGACAGGTAAACACTCAAATAAACAACTGAGCAATCACACAAATAAATAAAACTGAAAGATATGATTAATAAAGGGTTTTAAAGTTTTCAGGTATTCAGGAACAGAAACTGTAAGCAAGTGTAAAATAACACTGCACTTTATGAATAAAATATACATTACGAATATAGTTACAAAAGTTATTCAGTCTAGAACATCTTTGTCTTTTGTTGTTTGAGTAACGTTATTATAGAGACGGCAGCAGGAATATTAGGCTGCTGTCACTTTAAGAGCTGCACGGATCCAATACACTGATACACAATGACAGCTGTTTATGTTCACTTAAGACATAACCCACTGTGTTTAAGAGGATATTTTGACATATTTCTGTGTGTATTTGTCCATTCAAGTGCAAAAAGACTCAGTATCGCACACTATTCAGTATGAGTGTGTGTGTGTGTGTGTGTGTGTGTGTGTGTGTGTGTGTGTGTGTGTGTGTGAGTCTAGTGCTTGTTGGTTTAAAGTCATATCAAAATGCACACATCGAATTGATAAGAGGAATCCGATTAAAAATGTATCCAATTCCTGACCTTAAGTATTCGATTCCTGAATTGGAATCGATTTTTGATTCCCAACCATAGTACTTACATTATCCCAAATGTTTCCAACAACTTTTAAATCAGCTATTTTAACCAGTGTAATGATTTAGGCCGCATGTCCACCAAAGCGTTTTTATCCAGCTGAAGACACCTTGCTGCGCAGTGTTTTTTCAGTTGAGATGCTTTGCCTGTTATGATACGGGATCTCCGCGGAAGTGTCACGAGTATCTCATTTCACAGATAGTTGGTTTCTGTATTGTTTCTATATAGAAAATGCAGATATAATGTAAAGTATTTGCTCTGGCTCTTGTTTTAAATGATTTTGTTCCGTTATAATCTTTGTTGTTGTCATCTGCTGACATTGTACTCGTGGAATGTGGTTGGTCGGTGTTGTATTTGTCCCGCCCCTCCTCCACTGTGATTGGACCGCTGGTTCAGCACCTCGTTATGCTCATGGCGTCTTAAAAACGTGGCGCTCCCATTGAAAACAATTGGAAAAATAATATGCTGACTGCATGAAAAAAAACAACACTTTGGTGGACACAGCCTTATGGAAGGAGGCTTGTTAACGGTAGCTTTAATTATAAAATAAACATAAACTACAAAACCACTACAGTATGGCCGACTGCAGCATATAAGCATAATAGAACCAGCAGTGTAAAATGTCCCGGGCTCTCGGCCCGCCCTGCCTCATACCACAGTAACTAAGTTAATAATACTTTAATACATTAGCTCATCCATGAACATGATTTCTGCCTGAATCCTGTCGGTTTGCTTTCCATGTTACTGTTTTGAATAAGCAACCTCTAAACTTACATACTGTGCCTTTCATGTCTGAAAAAACTAAAATGTAAAAAAACAATCTAATTTATAATAAATATTATATTAGTATATAAATGAAACTAGAACAACACTTAGTGACACCCAAGCGATGGATGTCAGTATAAAAGACGTGATACAAAAAACAGGATGAGTAAACATCATTAACACATTAACCCATTAATCTCTTGTGTCCGTCTCCACAGGTTGCACTTGTGTTCCCCAACAACGATCCGGTGATGTTTATGGTGGCGTTTTACGGATGCCTGCTGGCAGAGCTGGTGCCGGTGCCCATAGAGGTGCCACTCACTCGAAAGGTGTTGATCCGCATTACAGCACAATCACTAGAGCCCCTGCAGGATAATACACCACACGACACCCTGCTGTCCTCAAATCAACCTCATTACTGTCCTTAAAAACCAGCATTGCATTTCCAAAACTGTGTTTTTTATGACATGAGAATTAAAAACATGCTGCTAGACAAATTATCATGCCGCTGTTAATGATTAAAGATGCGTTGATACTGTGAGTATGAGAGCATGCATGAATAACCGGTCACTCTTCTGTAAATGAGCTGAAGTCTCCTGTCTGAAGATTTCATCAGCTGCCTCTGTGCTGCTTTGAAGCATTGCTTTGATTAATAGAGCTGATGTTCCTGAT
>JAGHMJ010003958.1:215000-225000 GCA_018749465.1 Paracanthobrama guichenoti
TCTAACAGTCTGTCTGTCTGTCTGTCTGTCTGTCTGTCTGTCTATCTATCTATCTCTGTCTGTCTGTCTGTCTGTCTGTCTATCTAACAGTCTGTCTGTCTGTCTGTCTATCTAACAGTCTGTCTGTCTGTCTGTCTGTCTATCTAACAGTCTGTCTGTCTGTCTGTCTGTCTGTCTATCTATCTATCTGTCTGTCTGTCTGTCTGTCTGTCTGTCTGTCTGTCTGTCTGTCTGTCTATCTAACAGTCTGTCTGTCTATCTGTCTGTCTATCTGTCTATCTAACAGTCTGTCTGTCTGTCTGTCTGTCTGTCTATCTAACAGTCTGTCTGTCTGTTCACAGTATAAGACCTGTAAAGAGGGCAGCACTATGGGCATCACCGTGTCTCACTCTGCGATGTTGGCTCACTGTCATGCGCTCACACAGGCCTGTGGATACACAGAGGGTGAGTGTGTGCGACTCACACACTTCACGCACGCACACACACACACACACACACACACACACACACACACACACACACACACACACACACACACACACACACACACACACACCGGCTCTTCTGAGACAGGCACTGCAGGTCTTGCGTGTCCCACTTCCTCTCTCTAAATAACCGCTCAGAAACTCTTAACACACACAGTAAAGACACTGCTATCCTTTCCTCTGAATCTATATACACCCTTAAACTGGGTTTGATTACAAATGTAACTGTTATCAGAGATTGACATAATGAAAGATTTAGATATGATTTATATTGTTTTACTTGCTGCTGTCATGTAGGCCACAGCATTTCTTGTAAATGTTTTTGAATCATATAGCTCAAATGTTTTCTGTGATTTTGGCTTGTACAGGCGAGATCATAACAAACGTATTGGACTTCAAGCGAGACGCTGGTCTGTGGCATGGCGTCCTCACGGTGAGTCCTCAGAAACAGACACGCTTGTGTGATTGACATCTGCTGACACTCACACACATGGATAAGGAGTTAGATCCCTCACACTCATCCAGCTGTCTCTTGCTTTCCCCACCTGTGTCCTTGGCAACGGCTGTCATGGTGATGCGTGTTCAGAGTGTGATGAACCGAATGCACGTGATCAGCATCCCCTACTCGCTGATGAAGGTCAACCCGCTCTCCTGGATACAGAAAGTCCACACCTATAAAGGTGAGTGTCCTGCCTACAGCCTGTGTCTGTGTGTGTGTCACGAGCTTTTAACACAGAGCTATAGCCACTTACATGTGGAAGTGTTTAGCATAGAAAACACACTATTAATTTTTAATGTATTTTTGATTAAATAAATGCAATATGCATTAGAGATTAAGATTTTTTTTTGAACAACCCTTACCGACCTCAGACTTTTGGACAGTAGTGTATATTTCTTCAAATAATTTCTCCACATTATCTGAATCATGAGGACTCATTCATAATATTAAAAAAGTCTCACTGCTGCCACCTAGAGGTGTAAGGATGTAACTACATGAAGAGGGGTGTGTGAACTTTCCACTGTGAAAATTTTCTAAGATAAATTCAGATTTTCTGAAAACAGAGCATTGTGAAGAAAAGTTGTTCATTTTAATTGAAAGCCTTTCAAAATGAAAACCATTTAATATGATTGCTGCAGATTGTGCACATGTAATTTTAAGTTTAAAGGTTGGTCCCTGTACACACAGAGAAAAAAATGTGTCAAAATGGTACCTTTAGGGCTACAACAGCTTGTCGCTGAAGGACATCTTTGTATTTTTTTTACTCCTAAAAGGTGCATATTAGTACCGTAGAGTACAAATACGTTCCTTAACCCTCTGGTGCTCCTCATTTGGGAGTCACACTTGTGTTCCTTGCGGTCAAAAGTGACAGACCAGCACCAGAGGGTTAAGGTACTACTATGAACCTTTTTGTGGTAACAAAGGTACAAATATGTCCTTTTAAGGGTACTGCCACAGCGACAAACTCCTTTTCTCTCTGTGTGTATACACAGTTTCCAGTAAACACCAGTTTCTCACCACAGCTGTTATTAGGGGTTGAAGTGCATAGCGCTGAAACCCTATTGTAAATGTTAGAATTTCCAAGATCAGCATTTTCCCCTAAAAGTGATCAGGCAGACCAAACCATAAGTCACCAATGCTCGCTGAAACTTTGAAGGCTGATAGTACTCACACCGCCTACACCGTCACCAATGCTCACCCCAATCGGCCTGATGGGGGCGCTACAGCACTCAAAAATACCTAATGGCTCATAACTCCTCAACTGTCCTTGCTCAAGTGTCTTATATTGTAGGAATCCTTGGCTCAAGACAAACAAAACACACAACTTGAAATTTTTGGATATTTTGGATTGAAGTCCTAGGTTTTTTGCCCAATCGGAAACCAAACCAGTGCAGAAAGATTCTCTGGAGTCTAAATATCAATAATTGTTGAAAAATAAGCTGAAATTTCTATTCACAATTGCTAAGGGTGCCAAAATGCTTGAGGTGGGTTGTCCAAGGTACCGTGATTGTCTACGAGGACATTTGCATATTGAAGTAATACTAGAGATTGTTTCAAAAACCTACTTTGGCAAACTAGTCCTAGTTTTTTTTTTTTTTTTTTTGATAAAAAACCTTGATAAAACCAATGCGACACAATTCTCTGGACTCTCTAGGTCAATAATTATAAAAAAGATGTATAAATTCATTTATAAAATGGGTGTGGCCAAGTGTACCCAAAAGCCTACCATTCCTAGGCGAAAACTCAGATCTTCGAGTCATTAGATGAGCACATGCAACATATAATTCTAATGCTGCGTTCACACCTAACGCGAATGGAGCGTCTGGAGCAAGTGATTTCCATGCTAAGTCAATGTAAAGACGTGTTGACACGTGTCTGGAGGTCCTGCAGCACGATGCGATGGAGGGGATTTTGCCTCATTAAGGCGTGAATTGAGCGTCATGCGCGATACGCGTGTTATGCGCGAGTGATTTTATTCAGTGCTTTCTGTGCATTCACAAGTTTGAAGCGAATACGTGTCTGACACCCGAGTTGAAAAATCTGAACTTTGTCGTCTGTTCGCACTGTGTTAACCAATCAGGAGCCTGCTTGCATGGTGAAGTGACGTGATAAATGGGGGCAGGCCCACCCGGAGTCACTTATTCCAAACTGGCTGCGTTTAAGGACTTGGCACTTAATCTGGACTGAAAGATTTCAGGACCTTAGCGTATTATTACATTATTATGGTATGACAATGATGAAAATTGTTGTTACTGTTCTTTCATGCATTTAATAAAAAAAGAAAAAAAAGAAAAAGTCATTCAACATGGAGGAACAACTGAAATTGGCAGTGAGAAGTCATATGGAGCTACAAATCCGATTCCAGAAAAGTTGGGACACTGTACAAATTGTGAATAAAAAAGGAATGCAATAATTTACAGATCTCATAAACTCATATTTTATTCACAATAGAATATAGATAACATATCAAATGTTGAAAGTGAGACATTTTGAAATGTCATGCCAAATATTGGCTCATTTTGGATTTCATGAGAGCTACACATTCCAAAAAAGTTGGGACAGGTAGCAATAAGAGGCCGGAAAAGTTCAATGTGCATATAAGGAACAGCTGGAGGACCAATCTGCAACTTATTAGGTCAATTGGCAACATGATTGGGTATAAAAAGAGCCTCTCAGAGTGGCAGTGTCTCTCAGAAGTCAAGATGGGCAGAGGATCACCAATTCCCCAATGCTGCGCCAAACATACTGGAGCAATATCAGAAAGGAGTTTCTCAGAGAAAAACTGCAAAGAGTTTGAAGTTCTCATCATCTACAGTGCATAATATCATCCAAAGATTCAGAGAATCTGGAACAATCTCTGTGCGTAAGGGTCAAGGCCGGAAAACCATACTGGATGCCCGTGATCTCCGGCCCTTAGACGGCACTGCATCACATACAGGAATGCTACTGTAATGGAAATCACAACATGGGCTCAGGAATACTTCCAGAAAACATTGTCGTGAACACAATCCACCGTGCCATTCGCCGCTGCCGGCTAAAACTCTATAGGTCAAAAAAGAAGCCATATCTAAACATGATCCAGAAGCGCAGGCGTTTTCTCTGGGCCAAGGCTCATTTAAAATGGACTGTGGCAAAGTGGAAAACTGTTCTGTGGTCAGACCAATCAAAATTTGAAGTTCTTTTTGGAAAACTGGGACGCCATGTCATCCGGACTAAAGAGGACAAGGACAACCCAAGTTGTTGTCAGCGCCAGTTCAGAAGCCTGCATCTCTGATGGGATGGGGTTCATGAGTGCGTGTGGCATGGGCAGCTTACACATCTGGAAAGGCACCATCAATGCTGAAAGGGATATCCAAGTTCTAGAACAACATATGCTCCCATCCAGACGTCGTCTCTTTCACGGAAGACCTTGCATTTTCCAACATGACAATGCCAGACCACATACTGCATCAATTACAACATCATGGCTGCTAGAAGAAGGATCCGGGCACTGAAATGGCCAGCCTGCAGTCCAGATCTTTCACCCATAGAAAACATTTGGCACATCATAAAGAGGAAGATGCCACAAAGAAGACCTAAGACAGTTGAGCAACTAGAAGCCTGTATTAGACAAGAATGGGACAGCATTCCTCTTCCTAAACTTGAGCAGCTTGTCTCCTCAGTCCCCAGACGTTTGCAGACTGTTAGAAAAAGAAGAGGGGATGCCACACAGTGGGAAACATGGCCTTGTCCCAACTTTTTTGAGATGTGTTGATGCCATGAAATTTAAAATCAACTTATTTTTCCCTTAAAATGAATTTTCTCAGTTTAAACATTTGATATGTCATCTATGTTGTATTCCGAATAAAATATTGACATTTGAAACGTCCACATCATTGCATTCTGTTTTTATTCACAATTTGTACAGTGTCCCAACTTTTTTGGAATCGGGTTTGTATATGGGTGCGCATATACATATACATATGGCCGTCATCCAGGCGCATCTCCTGGAACTTCAATTCGTTTGGGACACGCGAATGGATTTGAAATGTTCAAGCGTCCAACTAGACGCGATAGACAGAAATTTGACGCTTTATTCACATTCAATGTGAATGCAGCATAAAGAAGCATGCCAACTTTTATGGAGATCGGACCATAGATGGCGCTATAGCTGTTATAAAGCCTTAAAAGTGACTATATTTCCTTAGTAAATTGCCTGTATAGGCTGTAAATGGTCTTTTCCATCAAAGTGGTTACATGCTTGCTAAATAAAACATAATACCTTTTTACGAATGTGTTTAAAGTGCTTGAACCCCTTCAGGTGGTGCTTGCAGCTATATTTATATTTTATATTTTAGCAGCTGAAATTCTATCCAGTCAGCATCCATGAGCAGAACTATCTATTTAGACCATAGCATCTAATGCTAGTAGAGAAGACTGATTGAATGCTGCATGCCTGTTTACAGTATGTGTTTACATGTGCTCTGCTCTTTACCCAGCGCGTGTAGCAGTGGTGAAATCCCGGGACATGCACTGGTCACTTTTAGCCCAGCGGGATCAGAGAGACATCAGTCTCAGTTCCCTCCGCATGCTCATCGTTGCTGACGGAGCCAACCCCTGTGAGTGCACACTTGTACGTTCTAATAGAGTGGAACACATACTGGATTGTCACTGGGTCGTCTTACTTCATTGTGTATGTCGAAACGCAGGGTCTATTTCGTCTTGCGATGCCTTCCTCAACGTCTTTCAGGCCCGTGGACTGCGGCCAGAAGTGATCTGCCCATGTGCGAGTTCCTCCGAGGCCATGACCGTCGCCATCCGCAGGTACACTGACGACATTACAGCAACTTAAACAACACTTACCCACTGCTATTGTAGTGCATGCATACTACACAGTATACACTGAACACGGCTTACTAGTGTACTTGACCTTATAGAGAATAGTCAGAATTTTAACCGTGGAAAACAGTAAAATGCTACCTAAAACCTTTTTAGCAAGTTTACAGTTTTCCGTAAATTGACGTTCCTTGTGTGACTCCTAGCAAAAAAATTAAAAATAAACAAACTAACATGTATTTGAAATACATTTATTTTATGCTAAACATACTACAAATACATTTACATATTTATGTATTTAATATACACCGATCAGGCATAACATTATGACCTAATATTGTGTTGGCCCCCCTTTTGCTGCCAAAACAGCCCTGACCCATCGAGGCATGGACTCCACTAGACCCCTGAAGGTGTGCTGTGGTATCTGGCATCAAGATGTTAGCAGCAGATCCTTTAAGTCTTGTAAGTTGCGAGGTGGGGCCTCCATGGATCGGACTTGTTTGTTCAGCACATCCCACAGATGCTCGATTGGATTGAGATCTGGGGAATTTGGAGGTCAAGTCAACACCTCAAACTCGTTGTTCTGCTCCTCAAACCATTCCTGAACCATTTCTGCTTTGTGGCAGGAGCATTATCCTGCTGGAAGAGCCACAGCCACCAGGGAATACCGTTTCCATGAAAGGCTGTACATGGTCTCAACAATGCTTAGGTAGGTGGTACGTGTCAAAGTAACATCCACATGGACGGCAGGACCCAAGGTTTCCCAGCAGAACATTGCCCAAAGCATCATACTACCTCCACTGGCTTGCCTTTTCCCATAGTGCATCCTGGTGCCATGTGTTCCCCAAGGAAGCCACGCACACGCACCCGGCCATCCACGTGATGTAAAAGAAAACGTGATTCATCAGACCAGGCCACCTTCTTCCATTGCTCTGTGGTCCAGTTCTGATGCTCACGTGCCACTGTTGGTGCTTTCGGCGGTGGACAGGGGTCAGCATGGGCACCCTGACTGGTCAGCAGCTATGCCGCCCCATACGAGACAAACTGAGATGCTCTGTGTATTCTGACACCTTTCTATCAGAACCAGCATTAACTTCTTGAGCAGTTTGAGCTCCAGTAGCTCGTCTGTTTGATCGGACCACACGGGCCAGCCTTCGCTCCCCACGTGCATCAATGAGCCTTGGCCGCCCATGACCCTGTGGCCGGTTCTCCACTGTTCCTTCCTTGGAGCACTTTTGATAGATCCTGACCACTGCAGACCGGGTGGACCCCACAAGAGCTGCAGTTTTGGAGATGCTCTGACCCAGTCGTCTAGCCATCACAATTTGGCCCTTGTCAAACTCGCTCAAATCCTTACGCTTGCCCATTTTTACTGCTTCTAACACATCAACTTTGAGGACAAAATGTTCACTTGCTGCCTAATATATCCCACCCACTAACAGGAGCCGTGATGAAGAGTAATCAGTGTTATTCACTTCACCTGATCTGTGTAAATCCCCTGCAATTGTACTTTTAGTATACTAAATTGATATATTTAACAAATGTTATACTTAATATACTGTAGTTATCCAGAAATAGTGCTGAAGTCCAACTAAAGATATACTGAAGTATATTTGATTGTACTAAAGTGGAACTATTTACACTTTAGGTACACTTTAAATATCTTTTATTAAAATACTGATATTATACAGAGATCATAATATCCTTAATAATAGTGATATTAAAACACATTTTAGTGTTAATCCATGTCTAGCAGTGCTTTAAACGATTTGAATGCACTCCACTTCACTACTTATTTTCCTCCACATCGTGTATTACAGTTTTTCTCCATTGGTTTGGCTCATTTCTTGAAACAGAAATTACATTCTCAAAATCCTAAGATCATTTGGCAAAACAGTCTTACAGTTCAGCACAACACTATAGCTCACTTGCAAAAGCTAATATCTCTCCCAAAACGGTTCACTCATGCTTCAAAACTGTAGCTCAAGCAATAAGAGCGTGGTGCTAGCAACACCAAGATCATGGGTTCGATTCCCAGGGAAAGCAAGAACTGACAAAAATGTAAAAATGTGTGCTTTGAATGCAATGTAAGTTGCTTTGGATAAAAGCGTCTGCCAAATGCGTAAATGTAAATCTAAAACTAATTTCCTTTCCCAATTTCCTTTCCGAGTCAGTGCCACGAAAATGGCAAAGACCCTTCTCAATTGCTTTGGCTCATTTCTTGAAACAGACTGGACGTTCTCAACACCCTTGGTGCTTTTGCCAAAATAACATGGATGATTCGGCACAACACCATGGTTCACCTGCAAAAGCTCATACCTCTCCCAAAACAGTTCACTCATGTGTCAAAACTAAATTTCCTTTTTATTTAAACAGTCACTGCCCCCAAAATGCTTCGTCCCTTTGGCATTGTGTAAGCACTGCAAGTCAAAATGTTTAGATGTTTAGTCACTATGGCAGAGGACCATTGAAATATCCCTCATGTCCACCTTTCAGTCTTAGCCCAGTCTCTACCCCCTCCCTCTCTTCCCCTTTCTTCCCCTCTCTTCCCCTCTCATCCCCCCTTCCCCCCTCTACCCCCCTCTACCCTTTCCCCTCTCATCCCCCCTTCCCCCCTCTACCCCCCTCTACCCTTTCCCCTCTCTACCCCTCTCTATCCCCCTCTACCCCCCTCTACCCCCTTCCCCTCTCTTCCCCTCTCTACCCCTTTCTACCCCCTCTACCCCCTTCCCCTCTCTACCCCTTCCCCTCTCTTCCCCTCTCTACCCCTTTCTACCCCCCTCTACCCCTTCCCCTCTCTAACCCCTTCTCCTCTCTACCCCTTTCTACCCCTTCCCCTCTTCCCCTCTCTACCCCTTTCTACCCCTCTCTACCCCCTCCCCTCTCTTCCCCTCTCTACCCTTTCTACCCCTCTCTACCCCCTTCTCTCTCTACCCCCTTTCTACCCCTCTCTACTCCCTTCCCCTCTCTACCCCTTTCTACCCCTCTCTACCCCCTTCCCCTCTCTTCCCCTCTCTACCCCTTTCTACCCCCTCTCTACTCCCTTCCCCTCTCTACCCCTCTCTACCCCTTCCCCTCTCTTCCCCTCTCTACCCCTCTCTACCCCCTTCCCCTCTCTTCCCCTCTCTACCCCTTTCTACCCCTCTCTACCCCCTTCCCCTCTCTTCCCCTCTCTACCCCTTTCTACCCCTCTCTACTCCCTTCCCCTCTCTACCCCTCTCTACCCCCTTCCCCTCTCTTCCCCTCTCTACCCCTTTCTACCCCCTCTCTACACCCTTCCCTCTCTTCCCCTCTCTACCCCTTTCTACCCCTCTCTACTCCTTCCCCTCTCTACCCCTTTCTACCCCCTCTCTACCCCCTTCCTCTCTCTACCCCTTTCTACCCCTCTCTACTCCCTTCCCCTCTCTACCCCTTTCTACCCCTCTCTGCCCCCTTCCCTCTCTTCCCCTCTCTACCCCTTTCTACTCCCTTCCCCTCTCTACCCCTCTCTACCCCTTTCCCTCTCTTCCCCTCTCTACCCCTCTCTACCCCCTTCCCCTCTCTTCCCCTCTCTACCCCTTTCTACCCCCTCTCACCCCCTTCCCCTCTCTTCCCTCTCTACCCCTTTCTACCCCTCTCTACCCCCTCTACCCCCTCTTCCCTCTCTTCCCCTCTCTGCCCCCTTTCTACCCCTCTCTACTCCCTTCCCCTCTCTACCCCTCTCTACCCCTTCCCCTCTCTTCCCCTCTCTACCCCTTTCTACCCCTCTCTACACCCTTCCCCTCTCTTCCCCTCTCACCCCTTTCTACCCCTCTCTACTCCCTTCCCCTCTCTACCCCTCTCTACTCCCTTCCCCTCTCTTTCCTTCTCTTACTGTGACGTTGCCTTCCATTTTTGTTGAAGACAGGTGAACTTACCTGTCCTATACAACATAAAATTCTATCATTGACTGACTACATACCTGTTTTCCCTGCGAAAGGTTTGGATGATGGAGGAGACTGTAGAGCGAGACACATTAGGCGACCTGCCTCCGCCATTGTGAGGCCATGGTTTATGACATGGTCTATAATTGTGGCCCTAATTTCATCCGAGACTGCATAGTGTCTTTGTGCTCCTCGGCCTCTTCCCCCTATTCCACCACCCTTACTCCTCCTCCTCTTCTTCTTTCTCCTCTTCCTCTTCCTCGAGCAGGCAGTTACCCTTGTTCATTTACTTGGCCAGG
>JAGHMJ010003958.1:230000-270000 GCA_018749465.1 Paracanthobrama guichenoti
AGAAATCCCCCCAATGCAAAGTCCACGGATCGCCAGCCTGTGCACACGACCTAAACTACTAAACTCTAGCACAATGAGCTGGCATTTGCACCCAAGGTTCTCAGTGGTAGAGATCAATGACTGATATTTTAGAGTCTCAGAACAGTAAGAGTCCTCCATAAACAGGTCAAATGCACATGACACTAGTTTGACTGTTTTGCCATTCTGAGAGATGTTAACAACATCTGGTGTATTAGCAATTCCTAAAAAAGTGTTTGCAGGTGAAATTCAGACTTTTCTTTAAGTCTTGCACATAAGTGTCCTTTTATTTCATTGATATTATATAGTATAATCTGAAAGTACAGTAGGTGGTCTGTGTGATCCTGACGTGTTCTGTTGTGTGAATGTGTCGTCTCCTGTAGTTCCTGTATCTGCAGGATGTTCTGCAGTGGAGGGCTCAGGCCACTCCAGATCACCCTCTGTTTCTGCTGCTCAACGCCAAGGTACGCCACTCATCGTCTCTCTGATATCTCTAGGATATTATTCACTGATATCTCATGGCATGTGTGTGTGTGTGTTGTGTTCAGGGCACCGTGGCCAACACAGCGTCCTGTGTACAGCTGCACAAGCGTGCGGAGCGTGTGGCCGTAGCGCTGATGGACAGAGGCCGACTCAACACTGGAGACCATGTAGCACTCGTTTATCCTCCTGGTGAGAGAGAGGGAGACTTACATGACTGTGGTCTGATGAAGGATTGTCCACTCTCAGGACTTCATTCCTCTTTGTCTGTGTCTCAGGAATTGATCTGATCGCCACTTTCTATGGCTGCCTGTACGCCGGCTGCGTTCCCGTCACCGTCAGGCCTCCGCACCCACAGAACTTAACCACAACCCTGCCCACCGTCAAGATGATTGTTGAGGTGAGCTGAGCCTCTGAATGCTGTTCACCACAGCCAGGCTTCCTCAGCCGAGGGACACAAACACTGGCTCTCATACTATTGTTCAGTAATAATTCATGTTTATTCATATTTATAAATTAACACTGACCTAGATTTATAAATGCAGTAAAAATATACCTAATGTAACAAATTGAACCTTACTCATAAATTAAATTAATAGCAAGTGGTACTGCTAACAAATGATGCTAAAACTTTGCTAAACAAAATTTGTAATCTCTATACACAGTACGTTTTGGGACCACTGTAGATGAATATTTATGAAGTCTTATTAAGAGTCTTATTTTGGCCTGTATCTCCTCTGTTCTGTGTGGTTGGCTGATCAGTACCGTGTGACTGTAACTGTACTCTCCCGTTGTGTATGTTTGACAGGTCAGTAAATCCGTATGTATTCTGACAACACAAGCAATAATGAAACTACTGAAATCCAAAGACGCAGCGGCTGCTGTGGACATTAAAGCCTGGCCATTGATACTGGACACAGGTAAAGACATCGCTTACACTACTGTACTATTGTACAATTGCCATCGTTTGTAAAGAGCCCATATTAGGCCATTTTACAAAGTCTTCCTGTTGTTTTTGGCTCTACTAGAGCAGATTTTCCTGCTTGAATGTATATTCATATTCTCCATTGTTGCAGCTCCTCTCTTCCCAGTCTGTCAGTAACGCTCAGGGGTGCGTGTCCCGTACAGCGACGTCACTCACTGCTTCACTACCATAGTGCGATGCATCGTTGAAGAGATCAACTAGCTAGTCACGACTGTTTCCCCAAACCGTACTGTGGCAAATCTGTCGTTCAACCGCGCTGGTTAAGGTCACGCTGGCGGTGGAGTAATAACTGCTTTAATGAATTATTTTGAGATCGAATTCCTGCTATAAATTATGGACAGTAATTCTCATGCTCAGTTATTTTGCTTTATTTCCAGATTCAATCATAGGCTCGTTCTAGAGCTCGTACGCACATGCACACTCTTCAAAAACAGTGCATTAGATCTCTTAACAAACTAAAAGACATAAATGACATTTGTATGCATTCGAAATAATATTTTGCTCAAGATAAGGATTTATTGAGTCCACACGTCATGCAAACACGAAACTCTGCTTGTAACCCCAGGTCGAGAGCTGTCGTTCACACCGCACAAGTGTGCGACGCTGTTGTGAATGTTCGCTGGAACGATGGTTTCGGGAAACACAGACGCGTTGAACTATGATGATAGCGACGGGACTGGCGATCATAGTTGGCTAACGATGCTTTTGGGAAACGCACCTCTATTTAGTTCCTGTCTCTATGAAGCCCCTCCTTCTGAAAAGCACAATGTGCTCTGATTGGTCAGCTGGAGCAGTGTGTTGTGATTGGTCGAGTGTTTGGGAAATGTCCCGCCCCTTACCATAGCTGCCAGTTTCAACACACTACTAACTAACTCAACCAGGCCCCGCCCCTTTATTCTGCATATGAATTATTATAATGAGGAATATTGTGACGTGTTCATTCCCAGAAGAAACTCAAGACTACAATGGAGTTCAGAAACACTGACACTGATATAGAGAAGAACTCCCGCCGGAGGGACGCGTTCATGCCCAAACGGCAACATCACACACTAAAGAAAGTAAAAAGGCACAATAGGTCCTCTTTAAATGAGGTTTATTGGTTCCATTTCAGATGATCTCCCAAGAAAGAGGATTCCTCAAATCTACAAACCTCCCACCCCAGAGATGCTCGCCTACCTGGACTTCAGTGTGTCTACCACAGGAATCCTGGCTGGGGTCAAGGTGAATCTTTCTAACCCGTCATCATCCACGGGACAATATCCCGTTCGTCTGAAAATGGCTTTTCTAACAGCATGTGTTTGTCGCAGATGTCCCATGCTGCCACCAGTGCCTTGTGTCGCTCCATTAAGCTGCAGTGTGAGCTGTACCCGTCTCGACAGATCGCCATCTGCCTGGACCCCTACTGTGGCCTGGGCTTCGCCCTCTGGTGTCTCTGCAGGTGAGAGACGGGACACACGGACGTCACATGACGTCAGCATAATGGTTACTGTAATGTAAATGGTGTTTGTGTTTGCAGTGTGTACTCAGGCCATCAGTCTATTCTGGTTCCTCCTCTGGAGCTGGAGACCAATGCGTCTCTGTGGCTGTCTGCGGTCAGTCAGCATAAAGTGCGAGTGACGTTCTGTTCGTATTCGGTGATGGAGATGTGTACCAAAGGCCTGGGCTCCCAGACTGAAGCTCTGCGGGTCAGTCTTACACTTACACACTCTTAAAGTGCAGTCACATTTTCCTGTGTAAATGTCTGCATTAAGTGTCTTCATTATACATCGCTTCACAATAGACCTAAAAACCAAAACATCACTAAAATATCGAACTTTAGTCTAGATAATGTAAAATATAATCATATTTTGGTAGCACTTTGTTTTACAGTGCTGTTCCCCATGTACTTACTATGGGCTTTTATAGTAATTCCAATAACTAGGTGCTAACCCTGAGCCTACCCCTAAATCTAACCTGAACCCCTGTAGTTTCCTTATATTACCCTGTACTTTCTTAGGTAAGTGCACTGTAAGTGCACGTACTGTAAAATTAAACTCACATTTCATTATGACATTCAAATTCTTTTGAAAGAAATTAAGACGTTTTGGATGCATTGAATTGATTAAAAGTGACAGTAAAGACATTTATAATGTTACAAAAGATTCTATTTTAAGTAAATTCTGTTCTTTTGAACTTTCTGTTCACCAAAGAGCCCTGGAAAATAAAACGTATCACAGTTTCCACACAGATCTGAAGCAGCACGACTGTTTTCAACATTAATAATAATCATAAATGTGTGTTGGTCATCAGATCCTCATCTGAGAGTGATCAGTGAAGGATCATGTGACACTGAAGACTGGAGGAATGATGATAAATTCAGCTTTGATCACAGGAATAAATCACACTTTACTATATATTCACATAGAGAACAGATGATCTACATTAGATTAATATTTCACGGTTTTTACTGTATTTTGGATCAAATAAATGCAGCCTGGGTGAGCAGGAGAGATTAATTTACCAACATTTACTGACCCCAAAAGTTAGTGTATTTCATTACCCATTACTAATAATACAGGTTCTGCTTTTACTCTTTCTTGGACTAAATTTCCAATCTCTGTGTATCAGCATATTCTAGGACCTCTAGACCCCGTTTAGCTTACAGTAGTTTTACTTACATCTGTTAAAGGGCGTAAATCAAGTTGCACGTGTGTTTGATTTGTACCATCTGTACGTCTGCAGTTACGGGGCGTGAATCTGTCGTGTGTACGGACCTGTATGGTGGTGGCCGAGGAACGTCCTCGCATCGCACTCACTCAGTCCTTCTCCAAGATCTTCAAAGACCTGGGGCTCTCGATGCGCGCCGTCAGCACCACCTTCGGCTGCAGGGTCAATGTGGCCATTTGTCTTCAGGTGAGGGACCGATTCACCCGTTCTTATGTAGGCAGAAACCCTGATGTGCGCTTTGAAAAGGCCTGTTCACACCGAGTGTGAGTAATATTAAAACAAAATAGTGCATTCCTGTAAATCTCTTCACTCCACATGCGAAAGTTTGCCCTGCAACAAAGCCAGCGTTCTTTGTGTGTGTCTTCTTGTGTCCAGAATACTCTGAGATAGATGTCGAGCCGTTGATAGCACATCCATTACATTTCGCTATGCATTGATCACAACACATACATTTGCGCTTTTGTTCAGATATGCTAAAGTTATGCTTGGTGTGAATAGGCCTTTATCTGTGGTTATTGTTTTTAAATGCTCTGTTTGACTGGCCCGGTTGCCTGTCTGTAACTGTATGTATATGTATCTGTTTGTGTATTAAATGTGCGCCTGTGTTTGTCTGCTGCCCCATGCGCTCTCGTCAGCCCAACAGGCTGGGCAAGTTGGCAGAGCAGGTACTGTGACCCCGATGGGGAGCACAGGGGTGCTAGAGGGGGCTTCCAGGACGCTTGTATTGGCTCTGTCTGTCTGTCTGTCTGTCTGTGTGCATGACATAATGCTTTGCTTCTAGTGTCTGAGTAACCAGTGCTTTGGTAGTACTTTTTATTATACATTATTTGTGCCAGCATTGTTGCCATGTTTTATTTCAGAAAATTAAGTATATATTAAATATAAATATTACGTTATTTTAACATATATATCAAGTAGTACAACCATTGTTTTTTAATGAAATGTCTATATACTTTTGGGACCACTCTAGACTAATATCTATTAAGTATTATTAAGATTAATAGATATTATTTTGATCATTACATTTGCCATCCTGAGCAAAAAAATTTTTTTATTTAGTATTTTTCGCCATTATAATGTTTAGATGATAAGAAACAAATTGACTTTTTTTTTTTATTCGCCAGTCAATTTTTTTTTTTTTTTAAACTTTGTATAAAGATGATTATCAACTATGTTATGAAATATATAACGAAATGAATTGATATACCATTTTGCTTTATGCAGTATGTGTGTAAAATGGTCATACATGGGTTTTCCCATTCCATACCATGTCTCTAATTTGCATATTAATGTGTTCTTGGAACAACATGTAATGAAAAAAGACGTGTAATAGCGGCAGTAATAATTGGCAACATTTTCATAATAATATCTAATAGTTAGGCCTGTCACAATAATCAATATATCGATATATCGCACAATATATGTACATGAGCTCAATCATTTTTTGTGATGCGATATAATCGCCCATTATCTTTACATGATAATGAAGGTCACCAATATTTTACTGGATTGTGCCGTCATCTTGTATGTTTTCCGTGACGGAGGTGAAAGTGGTTCTCGGGCAGTTCCTTCATGCACAGAGCGGTTATCGACAGGCGGCGCCGTTTGAGGCGCCCAAATGGACTCGACTTCACAGTTCCTCTGCACATATAAATGTCAACGCAGAATGACAAGTGTTAAAGCCCTTTCACAAGGGAAAATGGTTTACTATTTATTCAATTTTTTTATTTTTTATTTAGGATAATATATTTTTTACCCTTAATTTCCATGCTCTAAAGCAGGGGTGGGGAGCGTTGATCCTGGAGGGCCACTCTCCTGCAGAGTTTAGTTTAGGAGAGTGGCCCTCCAGGATCAGCGTTCCCCACCCCTGATCTACAGAACTAAAAGGTTGTTTATTTGAAAGTGTGTAGGTCTACTTGCATTATTATGCTGTTATATTAGGATTATATATTCAGTGGCATAAAATAGTCTTAAAATGACAATAATATAATTTATCGCAATTATTTCAGGGACGATATATCGCGAAACAAAAAGTAGTTATCGTGACAGGCCTACTAATAGTTCATAGGAATATTGAAATATAATTTCACTCTCCCAGAATGCCTGATAAACATGATTTAAGTCCTGGTATGGTACTGAGATGTTGATTTATGACAAACAATTTGAAATTAATCAGATTTAAATAATTACAAAATATCATATTTCCATAAGTGTGCTAAATCAATGTCAGTCATTTTTAAAGTCCAAGGAGAAGTTGTCCTCCAGACAAGCCCTGAAAGTGCTCTTTACAGAAAAGTATGTATGAAATTCACTAAAATATACTGTCCACTACAGGGGACATGAGTATATTCCTGGGTCCCAGGAGGATATGGACAAAAGTATTGGCACACCCCTCTTAATTCTTGAATTCAGGTGTTTCGATCAGACCCTTTGCCACAGATGTATAAAATCAAGCACCTATCCATGCAGTCTGCATTTGTGACAGATGTATTCATACGCCTGCTCTGCCTCTTCACAGCTGTTGTGCTTGGCTCTGCACTTACTGTATATCTACTGTAGGCTGTGCCAGAGCAATGCTTGCAGCCATGCATATAGAGTAGAATTGCTTTTATAGGAGCTGTGTTTGCAGTACAGTGGTTACATTCATGACCCTGACCATTGTATTTACGGTAATGCCTCATTCCACCCTATAATTATTTACAATAAGAGTATGTTTTACGAGAGCTAAGGGAATTTATATATATATATATATATATATATATATATATATATATATATATATTTAAAGGGATAGTCCACCCAAAAATGAATGTACTCATGTTGTTCCAAACATGTATGGTCTGTGGAACATAATAGAATATATTTTGGAGAATGTTGGTAACCAATCCATTTCAGTTGCCATTGACCGCCATATTTTTGTCCATACAGTGGAGGTCAGTGTGAACCGAATCTGTTTGGTGACTAACATTCATGAAGAAAAGTCAAAGGTTGGTAATGTCATGAGGGCAAGTAAAGAGCTAAACGATAACTATAACGATAACTATATCAGCGTCCACACCTGTGGACAATATCATTCTGTTTATTATAAGCACACACACAGTTGTCACACACAGAGAACACACACAGTTTTTCACTTTAAATGCTCAAGCGCTTAAAATTCTGGTAGCTGATTCTGATTGGCCGATTGACTGCCAATGATTTTATTGTTCATCAGCAGTAAAAAAATTGTTCTGAGACATTATCGGTATACTTGTGGTGTGGAATTCCCTATTCCCATAGAATTAGACCGATTATTACGTTTTTATAGTTATAGTGATCATCTTTAGTGCGAACAGGACTAAAATGATGACAGAATTTACATTTTATGGTGAACTATCCCTTTTAAAAAAATGACTGTTACTTACAGTACATATGTTATGAAGGTAAAGTGTGTAATTTCTAACGTTTGTTGAAAATATATTGACTGTTTTCCAACAGGTTGCCCAAGCATTTCCCATCTAAACAGAAACACACCATTGGTTAAGCCAGTGTTTCTGTGTGCTGGTCAACTGGTCAAACAAACGGAGCTCGTCTTGATAGTGCCACAGAGTTACCAGTTTAACATGCAATTGGCTTATAGTTGTCTCTGCATATTAAGATTACACACTTTGCCTGTTAATCTTTCTGAGAAGGTCCTATGTGTCCTCGCATATTATGCCACCGACGGAACACGTGTTAGAGCCTGAAGGTGGATCACAGACTCTGGTGGCAGATGTATTACAAGCTTTGCAGTGATCATGCTGTTGTTTGTTTCTAGGGCACCTCTGGGCCGGATCCCACCACTGTATATCTAGACATGAGGGCCCTGCGGCATGACAGGTGCTACAACAAACACTTCTGCTCTCACTGATGCTTATATACCAGTGGCAACTAATGTGCAGTTATTTGTTAACTATATGTAAATAAGTTTGATTAAAATTGATCCCAGTTGAAGACTCGTAATTGATCCCAATTGGTCCTACTTTATATTAGGTGTCTTTAACTACTATATACTTGCAATAAAAATTATAATTGTTAGGTTGATGCTGTTTTGTAAAGCCCTTGCGCTGCTATTGAGGTGAGACAGGTTTGGTGGTATAAGTATGTTTAAGGGTGGGTTAAGGTGTAAGGGAATGTGAGCAGTGTAATTAGAGAAAGATCAATAATAATTTCAGATTTCTGGAATCACATCGATCTCTGTTTTTTTTGGTTTTTGTTTTTTTTACATCGCTCAGAGTTCGATTAGTCGAGAGAGGCTCACCACACAGTCTGCCACTGATGGAATCTGGGAAGGTGAGGAGTATTCTTATTCTCACCAAGGATGAATTTATTTGATAGAACATACAGTAAAAGCAGTCATATTAATATAAAATGTATATTAATATAAAATGTATTGTAAAATGTACTTTATTCCTGTGATCAAAGCTGAATTTTCAGCATCATTTCTCCAATCTTCAGTGTCACATGATCCTTCAGAAATCATTTTAAGATGATTTGATGCTAAAGAAACATGTATGATTATTATCAATGTCGAAAATAATTGTGCTACTTCATATTTATTGGAATAAGATGGGGTCATTGGGTGTTTCTGGTCATCAGACACCCTCACTTGGGCGACCCAGCCAGGGGTGATCAATCCCCAGTTTGTGTCCAAGTGACGCGCTACACCATGGCTCACCCTTCTTAATCCACAGCCACCTCAACACTTTTTCTGCAGCTTTGATTGTTCTTGGTGGCTTTCCTCTTCTGCATCCCTCTGATGCCAAGAAGACTCAATGCCCGATGTAATGACTGCCCGGCAAAGCCCCTGCTGCCAAACTCAACAGGCCTTCCAACCATGTCTCCTACACCCTTTACCGTCTTAAGATATTTCCCCTTTTTACGCTCATGGGCCTCCTCCATTCGGTCTTCCCAGGGGACAATGAGTTCCAACATAACCACTTGCTTAGAACAGTTAGATGTCAAGACCAAATCTGGCCTGAGTAACGTTCTTGCAATGTGATTCTAGACCCCAGCAAAACAAATTAGATGGGCTTGGAAGGACATTATAGACTGACTAGATCAGAAACTTGAGTCTAGCTGGTTCTGACTTCTCTGCCCAGGTGATCTTGGAGGCCACTGTACTGTCCCAATTAGTCCAAGCTCCCTGCTTACACATAGCCACTGTCCTACTCCAACATACCACTTCTACCTCTACACGGATCTTTCCCTGGACCAGCTGACATCTCTCTCTCCCCTGGGCTTTGTTGTAGTGAGGTCTTCTAATGCTACCCAACCCAACCCTTGTGTCTCAGCCATTCTTCTGCCTAGGGTTAGGTGTTAGAGTTAGGGTTGATATAAGTTGACATATACACTGACCAGACATAACATTATGACCACCTTCCTAATATTGTGTTGGTCCCCCTTTTGCTGCCAAAATAGCCCTGACCCATCAAGGCTAGACCCATGGACTCCACTAGACCCCTGAAGGTGTGCTGTGGTATCTGGCACCAAGATGTTAGCAGCAGATCCTTTAAGTCCTTTAAGTTGCGAGGTGGGGCCTCCATGGATCAGACTTGTTTGTTCAGCACATCCCACAGATGCTCGATTGGATTGAGATCTGGAGAATTTGGAGGCCAAGTCAACACCTCAAACTCGTTGTTGTGCTCCTCAAACCATTCCTGAACCAGTTTGCTTTGTGGCAGGAGCATTATCCTGCTGGAAGAGCCACAGCCACCAGGGAATACCGTTTCCGTGAGAGGCTGTACATGGTCTGCAGCAATGCTTAGGTAGGTGGTACGTGTCAAAGTAACATCCGCATGGTTGGCAGGACCTAAGGTTTCCCAGCAGAACATTGCCCAAAGCATCACACTGCCTCCAACGGCTTGCCTTCTTCCCATAGTGCATCCTGGTGCCATGTGTTCCCCAGGGAAGCCACGCACACGCACCCGGCCATCCACGTGATGTTAAAGAAAGCATTCCCCAGGGGCATATTAGCTTTCCTGTAGCTCAAACAATAAGAGCATGGTGTTAGCAATGCCAAGGTCATGGGTTTGATTCCCAGGGAAAGCAAGAACTGACAAAAAATTTAAAAATGTGTACCTTGAATGCAATGTAAGTCGCTTTGGATAAAAGCATCTGACAAATGCATAAATGTAAATGAAAATGTGATTCATCAGACCAAACCACCTTCTTCCATTGCTCCGTGGTCCAGTTCTGATGCTCACGTGCCACTGTTGCCGCTTTCGGCGGTGGACAGGGGTCAGCATGGGCACCCTGACTGGTCAGCGGCTATGCCGCCCCATACACAACAAACTGAGATGCTCTGTGTATTCTGACACCTTTCTATCAGAACCAGCATTAACTTCTTGAGCAATTTGAGCTCCAGTAGCTCATCTGTTTGATCGGACCACACGGGCCAGCCTTCGCTCCTCACATGCATCAATGAACCTCGGCCGCCCATGACCCTGTGGCCGGTTCACCACTGTTCCTTCCTTGGAGCACTTTTGATAGATCCTGACCACTGCAGACCGGGAACACCCCACAAATCACATCACAATTTGGCCCTTGTCAAACTCACTAAAATCCTTATCTAAAATCCTTATCCCTATATATATATTCTTATCATATTTCTCAACACTCACAGATACTGCCTGGGGTGAAGGTTATAATCGCCAACACAGAGACCAAAGGACCTCTAGGAGATTCTCATCTGGGAGAAGTGAGTTTTAAATATTGCAGCAAGTGTTACAAAATGCAGTGAACCGCATGTGACGTTACCAGAACAGCCTGCTATATTATCTCTGTATTATGTATTGTCATGTGTACTGAGTTGATGGGACTGTATTAAAAAAAAACAGATCTGGGTGAGCAGCCCCCATAATGCCACAGGATACTATACGGTTTATGGTGAGGAGGCATTGCACGCTGACCACTTCAGCACCAGACTGAGCTTCGGTGACACGCAGACGGTCTGGGCTCGCACCGGATACCTCGGCTTCCTGCGGCGCACAGAACTCACAGATGCCAGTGGAGGTACTGTATGCATGAGATGAAAACCAAACACAAAAACACACCAGTGTCCTTTTTCTATTTAGAATTACTCTCAATAAAAATGGACACCCTGACAAGTTAATAGCTGTTAACAAGTTAATAATTTTGTATTTAGTTTTAATTCATTTTTGCTGTGTTCTCATATCTGTAATGATAGAAAGAACAATCAGTTGTGTCATCCAATAAATCAATGATGTTTTGCATATTATTCCAGAGAGGCATGATGCCTTGTACGTGGTTGGATCTCTGGATGAGACTCTAGAGCTGCGGGGAATGCGTTACCATCCCATTGATATTGAAACGTCTGTGATAAGATCACACAAGAGCATTGCAGAGTGGTAAGCAATATTGTTGAAATGTTTTCCTTGTACCTCATAAATTGGGCTTAAATGGATAAATTCTAATTACAGCAGAGTGTTTGAAACTTTACTCAACTGTAATATAGACACTCCTTTTAACAATTGAATGAACATTAGATTATTATCATTGTTCAGTTCATCCATGACACTGGATTAAAAATACTATGCTTAGCTCTATAAAGCCTACTGTATCATACCTGATACACAAATTTAATCAAGTAAATGTCTTTTAGTATAATTGTACAATTGTACAGCTTCAACTCGTGCTTCACGTGTCTTTCTGCTGTGAAAACTTTACTGATTTACTGAGTAATCGTAAGAATAACTTTGATATTGTTAGTAATATTTCAAGATGAACACTTACTGGACTGAAGTATGTTGAATGACTGATGAATTGAGATCTCGCCTGAGATCATCAATCATCGTTATTTGGTACTAGGGAAGAGTTCTTCAGAGCGGAAGAATATGAGATATGAGGTTGGGTTTTACAGCCCATACAGGAGGTAGGTGTTCACATCCTCAACTAATCTTGACCCATCCTGGCCCACTCATGAGTTCAGTTATGCAAATACAGGGATCTGGTGCTCAAACACTTCAGCCAGCTGGGGCTTTGGGTCAACTGGGAAAAAAAGCAAACTCTCCCTGTGCAGAGAATTTCTTTTCTCGGTAGGGAGTTGGACTCAGTCAACATGATGGCGCATCTCACAAGCGAGCGTGTCCAGTCAGTGCTGAACTGCTTGAATTTGTTCAAGGGCAGGACAGCGGTTCCACTGAAACTATTTCAGAGGCTCCTGGGGCATATGGTGTCTGCAGGTGCAGTCACGCCGCTCGGATTGCTTCATACGAAACCGCTTCAGCACTGGCTACACGGCCGAGTCCCAAGATGGGCATGGCACCGGTCTGTCACTGAGCTTTCCGCCTGTGGTCAGACCTTGCTTTTCCCTGTCTTAACAGATGCCTCCACAATGGGCTGGGGTGATGTTTCCAAAGGGCATGCAGCCTCAGGCTCCTTGACATGACGTCGACTGCAGTGGCATATCGAGTTGCTAGCAGTACTGCTGGCCCTGTGCCGGTTCCAACCATTGCTGCAGGACAAGCATGTGCTAGTCCAGACAGACAACACAATTCATGTCGCTTCATGCCATTCACATCCCGGGTGAGCTCAATCGTGCAGCCCACATCCCAGGGAGAATGGAAACTCCACCCCCGGGCGCTTCGGAGCTGCACAGGTGGACCTGTTTGCCTCTCAGGAGTCATCACACAGCCAGTTGTTTTATTGTGTTGTATATGCCAGTTGTATATTACTGTGCCCAGGGGGCCCTCGGCACAGATGCGCTGGCACACAGCTGGCCCTGGGATCTACGCAACTATGCAGAAGATGGTAAGTCTGTTGTATATTCTGTATATAACTGTGTATGTGACAAATAAAACTCTTGAATCTTGAATCTGTGGGAAAATATGGCCTGGTCATCAGGTTCCTGAAGGTTGAATCCTCCTTGAACCACACCTCATCCCCTCTTGGGACTTCTCTGTGGTCTTAACGGCCTTACAGAGAGCACCCTTTGAGCCATTGCAGTCAGCTGAGATTTAAGATTATGTCTCATAGACAGCGTTCCTGACTGTGCTCATATCCATCAAGAGGGCCGTGGACCTGCAGGCATTTTCAGTCAACGAAGCATGCCTGGAATTCGGGTCAGCTGACTCTTGCATAATCCTGAGACCTGGCCTGGATATGTGCCCAAAGTTCCCACCACTCCTTTCAGGGACCAGGTGGGGAACTTGCAAGCACTGCCCGTGGAGGATGCAGACCCAGCCCTTGTGTTACTCTGTCCCTTTGTGCCCTGGGCTTCAGAACCTCAGAACAGCTCTTTGTCTGCTTTGGAGGCCAGCAGAATGGAAAGGTTGTCTCCAAACACTGGTTGGCCTGCTGGATAGTGGATGCCATCATCTTGGCATACCAGTCTCAAGGCAAGCCATGCCCCCTTGGGGTGAGAGTATCATTCCACTCTGAGTGTTGCCTCTTCCTGGACATTGGCACACGTCTTGCAGACATCTGCCGAGCTGCGGGCTGAACGACATCTAACACATTTCCAAGATTTTACTATCTGCAAGTGGAGCCGGTTTCTTCCCATTTGTTGCAAAGAAATAATAAACAGGGAAGACTAGCTCTGAGATTTCTCTTGCAGTGCCATTCCCCTCTCATGGAGGGATATGAGCTTCTATTTGCTCCCCAGGTGAGTTCCCCCTTTGGCGAACTCTGGATGGAGTTCCTCCAGCACCCATATGTTGTGATTCCTTCTCAGTGATCCCATATGTGTATTCTTCCATGGTACGGTTTCCCTGTTGCCAAGCCCATGTCTTTCCCTGGGAAATTCCACTTTGCCCATATCTGTACTGGTATTGATTCCATCCCTGTCTTGGTTACTTCCTGTTGCCACAACCCCTGTATCTGAACGGGCCTGTCTTGGCTGCTCAGCAGACAACTTAATGTGCGAGTGCTGCACACTACCTTATATAACTGTATGTATGGGGAGTGGCTTGCGATGCAAATCTCACTCGCCAATGTGCATTGGCTTGTTTTGTTACCACTCAAAGGTAATTGGGCTCTCAGACGAGGTCATAATTTGTCATTCTGTTCTGACATGACATCTCCATTCCTTCAGGAAACAGAGGTTACATTAGTAACCAAGACATTTTGTGCCATACTTTTAAAAAGAGTACTTACTTGAAAAGAATAGCCTAGTGTAAACTCAATGTAATGGTTTCAGACACTTAATTAAATGATAATTACGTGAAAATGTTTCGCTTAAATTTATATTAAATGCAATTAGCTTAGTTTTTTTTTTTACCTAATTAAGGACTACATCTTTATATGATATAATACATAAATAATTTCATGATTAGCTTCTGTTGTCTTTGAAATACTTTCTGTGATAATCAACCACATGCCACAAATGTTAATTCTTTAAATGGAAGAAGTCTTCCTGAAGATTAAATCCTCAGTATGAATATTTAAAAGTATTTTGCTCCATTGGTAGCCTATATTTTGTATATGATCGTTATTTTCCAAAAGCCATGTTTTGCAGTGTATATAATCTGCTTTTCCTACTTAATGAAATACATCTTCTCACTCTCTCCTCAGTGCTGTGTTCACATGGACTAATCTACTGGTGGTGGTCGTGGAGCTTGAGGGGTCAGAACAGGAAGCCCTGGATCTAGTTGCCCTGGTGACCAATGTGGTTCTGGAAGAGCACTATCTCATAGTAGGGGTTGTTGTGGTAGTGGACCCTGGAGTAATTCCTATTAATTCCAGAGGGGAGAAGCAGCGAATGCACTTGCGGGACGGCTTTCTCGCCGACCAGCTGGATCCCATATACGTGGCCTACAACATGTGAGAATGTGTAATGTGGAGGAGGAACCAGATGCCAGAAAACTCTGCATATGCAAATTTACAAAAGAAGCGTTAGAGGGAAGTTTGGACAGCCTTGCCTCTTCCTCCACAAACATGAAGAGTCCTTGATGGAGCTATGCAGTTTATTTTTTTATATCAAACTGTCAGAATGCCTTGAAAATAAAACTCTGATTCAGTGGTCAGGGCAAAAGACTTGATTTCATCTCCTGCTTTCTTGTGCAACACACTTGAGTTCAGTTCTTGTTCAAGCATACTCGTTCTGCACATATGACACATGCGTGTTGAATGTTCCCTGTGTGTGAGGAGGACCGGCCCAAATGGGCAGACGAGTGCCTGATGTTAAAAGCAGGATCCAGATTCCAGGACCATTGGATTTTCAAGAGCATGTGAAAATGTGTAATGCATTTCATTTCACAGAATTACTGTTGTAGCTGTAAAAAAGCACATCCAAGTTTTGTTTGGTTTGTTCTTTTTACATCAACACACAAATCTTTGATAAATGTTTTATCCGGAGACCGAATGGCAATAAGGAGTCTTTGTTTTCAAGAAAGCAGTACTGAGGGTGTGCTGTGGATGTGCTGCTCCATGAATTCACAAGCTTATGCATTCCCAGCTAGTGTTTCAACATGGGCCTTAAATATTTTCATATGCCTGTGGATTGTTTGTCATTTTTATTTCATTTTTTCTCCATTCATTAAAATGTGTGAGCTTTTAGACTGTGCTGGATAGGAATCAGGGTAATAACAGTGAATAGATGAAGAGTCTTATTCAGGTAACCAAGTCCCAATCTGAAAAATATTTCTGCTCAAATTTACATTATTTACAGCAGCTGTCATTTCAAGTTTTTACTATATGACCATTCACGACTAGTGTATCTTATATTCCTACAGAAGGTGACATTTTTAGTCTCCTACATATTACTGATTGAAATGAGAGTATCTCTTTCCCTTAATTCATTAAAACATACCTAAGAGATGGGACCGGTATTTCAGGAAAAACTGACCACTGCAGGTGAGGGCTTCTAATTCTTCTTTTCATTACCGTGTTAAAGAGTGATAATGGCTTGTATTTTCAAACACACTCTGTACACCGCATTGCCCAGCACTGTATAGACCACTTCTAGCAATGCTTGCTTGCTTTTATTGTTCATTGCGTAAAGGACAGGTGATACGCCTGCTGTAATTATGTACAGAATTTGTGTAATAAGTTATTACTGGGACACCAGAAACATATGAATACTTTTGGCATGGTTTTTGGAGTGGCATGGAGGAGACCAGATGCTGCTCAAATCAAAGTTTCATTTCTTGATCAAACAGTAAGGGGAACAACACGAGTCATTATTCATATTTTATATTGCAATAGACTCAAGAAATGCTTTTGCTGCAAAAATTGTAAAGCACATACAGCATCTGTATCGCAGGAGGATTGTGCGACTCTTAATGTTCATTTTATTTGCATTTCTGTAATTTAGTGAATATCTGGTTGACACAGCTTTTGACTTCTGTTACTTTCTTAATAAAAACCATGCTTTTAAATGATGCACATTGAAATTTGAATGCATATATTGCGGACAGATTTATTTAAAGTAACTTGCATTGCATTCAAGATATACATTTATTTCATGCTTACCCTGGGAATCAAACCCATGACCTTGGCATTGCTCTACTGTTTGCTACAAGAATGCCCAGTATACGATAATATAAATGCTAAATAGGCTATAATAGTAAGCAAGAAGAGAACCATACTTATTAATTATCATAACATGACTACAAATAGATAAGAATTTCCTTATATACACGGTAGCAGTACTAAACAGATAAAAAAGATCAGCATTGTTACTTGGATTTACATTGAAAGGATCCTCATGATTGTCTCAAAGGAATGTAGTCGGTAGCTACTTTAAGAAATGTATTCTTCTATTTTTCTAAAAGCTTTGTTGCAATATCCAGTGCCCTTCTAGCATTATCAACGCTGAACTGCTTGTTTGGAATGTGAGGAAATTGGTGACAGTTTGGATACTGAGTTTTTTTGCCATCAACACCAAGTTCAGTCAGTTGCTTCACAGTGTTGGGTAAAGAAGTCAACTGTGAGCTGTAATGGGACACCCGCTGAGCAAGGCTAGATATTGAGCAGTTGTTGGGATGTTCTCCACTTCTCCTGTACATTGCTGCTATCAGGGCTTTTTCCACAGCCTGGTGCACCTTGAACAGACACCACTCTGAGCAATCTCCTCCAGTGTCATTGTGAGCTGCTCTGATGTCACATTGAGCCTGTTCATACCAGCGTTTGGCCTCTCCTCTGTTTGGCCTTGGTGTTTCTCTGTGGTATGACCAAAAGTTATAGTGGCTTCTAGAGTAGTTCTGATTGAACCTCTCGCGTCCCCTCCTGTGTCTTCGTGCTTCTGTGTTCCACGTGTCATAGAAATCTTGAAAGTCTCTCCAGTTTGAGGATGTGCTATGTGCAGTTTTCCCTTGTTGTAGCTCCTCAATTCTTTTCTTTAGGTATTTGAATGCCTCATGGGCAAGTTCTTCGTTGCCTGGATTCTTGTCTGGATGCCACCGGAGGTAAAGACGTTTAATGGCTTTTTGTTTGTCCTCACTCGACATATTCCAGATTTCATTTAAGCTTTTGTCAATTTCTCTTTTGATCTCTTCAAATGTCCCCGGAAAGACTCTTTTGGGTGGAGGCCTAAATGTCGAAAGATGTTCCATATCTGTGCAAGCGGACCCTGTGTTGGATGGAGGCCTAGATGTCAAAAGACGTTTTATATCTGTGCAAGCGGACCCTGTGTTGGATGGAGGCCTAGATGTCAAAAGACGCTTTATATCTGTGCAAGCGGACCCTGTGTTGGATGGAGGCCTAGATGTCAAAAGACGCTTTATATCTGTGCAAGCGGACCCTGTTGACACACTTTCCTTCTTTTCTCGTTTAAATTGGTAAAGGTCAAGAGAGCTTACTTCAATGAAGTCATCACTGCCAACTTGTATTTTATATCTGGCAGGAAATTGTCTCATTTGTCCCAGTGGATCATCCAGACGGTTGATAATAATGGCATAGAAATATTCACCGGATTCATCTTTACTGAAGCCAACATACTCTCCATTTTCAAAGTTGTTGAGGAAGTTCATATCAAGGCAGTCATGCCATTCTTCAGGTATGCGACATCCAGGTTTCGGTAAGGCATTGTTTCCTTCCTCTTTGTGGCCACTGTTATGAATGCCATGATTTGCCAAGGTTTTCTCAACATCCTCCATGTTATCACACAGCAGAAGCTGCCCAAGGACTAGATAGCTTGAGGTGGTCAGACAGTTCTTTAGAAGAGCATTGATTTCTTTAGTAAGACACATATTAACTTCACTTACTACTTTGAGGGCCATGTCATCATTGTGTTTCAAGTAGAAATTGCATCCATCCAGCTGTTTTTTCACATAAACATCTGTTTCAGCTTTACTACCTTCAAGTGGCTCATGGTTTAACAGAAGTTCAGTTTGAAGAGTTTTGCAACAGATAATTTTAATCTTAGAAAAGATTTCTTCACACTTTCCTGCAGCTTCAGACTGTGAAACCACACCTTTCCTGTCTTCTCTGATGAGACACACTAGTCCATGAAGAAATGCAGCAGAAGACAAATGTTTGTCAAACCAGCCACTAAATTCACATTCCCTTTCATCACAATACTGGACACTTGCCCCATCCAGATTTTCAGAAATTACATTCGAGAGAAATTTGGGGCGAACTTGCTGGGGAAGGAACTGCAACAATGTTTGATGTTCATAGTGATCATTTTCAAGATGACAGTGCTTTAATTTTTCCAGCAATTTTAGCTTGGTTTCCAAAGGACCCTCGAGTCTTGTGGGCTGGAAGACGGTGTCATTGAAAAACAACGTGTTGGATTCATAGAGTCTTCCATCTCTTGATGGAAGATAAAGTGGGTTGTTTGGGAAAGAGGTTTTGCTCTGTTCCTCTTTCAGCAGGCAAAACAGCTGTTGTACAACACGCTTCACAGCTTTCTGCTGATTTGCCTGAAGGCTGTCTTTGTCAGAACTATCAGAATAGATTTCTTGAAGAACAGCGATATATTGATTGATGGCAGGCCTCTCCTTTACACCAATCTTCTTGAAGAAATCTTCAAATTTCATATAATTTGAGGGAGTGCGGTACAAATAAGGCCTAAACTCAAGAGCATCTTGTAGCACAAGTGCTGTCTGTTTGGCCTTCACAAGTTTTGTCCCGTTTTCCACCAAGATAATGGGGAGGTCTGAGAACTGAGAGGCATCAAAGTTTATTGACTGCAGGTATGCGTATGATTTGCTAAATACATTTTTCTTGTTTCCAACAAACTGTCACTGTGGCACTGAGATCTCCAGATGTTTTTCAGATTAGCAGCAATTTGTCCAGGGGGTGGAGTCTGCAAGGCTCCGGCATCCGTCATTTTCTTTATGAGATGTGGGGAGCAGAATTCTGAGGGTAGGATTGGCATAGATGTCCATATCAGATAATGGTGATCACGGTCTCTGTCAATCAATGATCCACTGATTGCAACAACCTCCCTCTCTTGAGAAAAGGCCTTGTGATAATCACAAAGTGTTTGCTGAATGTGCACTGGGAAGATGAATTTAATGTTAGCAACTCTGTTCAGTAACTTTGAGTTTTCGTCATTACTCTTTGACAAAACAGTCTTGAGCAAAAGTTCTGATCTTTTCTTAAGAACATCTAGAGGAGTGTTGCCTCTAGTTTCAGATTCAATTTGTTTTGCAAACTGAATGATTTCCTCATCAGACACTTCATGTTTCAATCCAAGGTCCTTTAAGAGATGATGTGCTTCAGTACGTTTACCACGTTGGAAATTGTCCCAAAACTTTTCTGGCACAAATCTCTCTTTTGGAAGCATTGCACTGTAAAGGGGTACACTGTCATCATAGAAGTATGAAGCCACCTGAAGAGAGCCATGGATGTCTCTAATAAATCTGACATCTCTCAATGCAGAGACAATCCTGTGGTCCACTGGTCCAAGTTCCACTAACAACTGCATTAAATCAAGAAGCTTGGCCCTTTTCATCGTGTGCACAGAAGGAAGAATAAACTGTACACAGAACTCCAAATCACCTAAAATCTTAATGTCTAGATGTTTTGCCAATTCTTGGTTCACCCAGGTGTACTTGAGGAAAATACTGTCACATCCTTCGACCTGGTACAAGTTCGGAAAATCAATGTAATGCTCAGAATTCAGGATAAATACCATTCTGTGTAAATCAATCCTTTCTCGTTTTCCAGTTATTGACTCAAACAGAGGCAAAGACTTGAGCATACGCTTATGTTCACTCTTCTTTTTGGAATCTCTGATCCCATTCTGTAAGAAGCGTTGAAGATCTACACATTCATCTTTAGACAGCTCCTCAAACTGTGAATGAGGTACAAGATAAACCTGCCCCAAAACAGCACTGCTGTCTCCTGTTTGCAGGAGCTCTGGATATATATACTTGAAAAGTAAGTCTTTGAAATTTTTAAAAAAGCTGATGTCTAATTTCAAGAACCCCAGTTTTATGAGAATGGAAGTTATTTTTTCATCAGGCTTCAGAATCACTTTTGATACGTTCCCCATTGTTTGTAAGAAATGTGTGTTATTTTGACTGGGGCAGATTACTGGTAAAATAGGGCTGTTTTCAAAGTGCTTCTTTATCTCACTGTAAACATTCATCTTTTCATTTTGGTAGAAGTTCTCTTGATCCTCAAAGAAGCTCCATAATGTTTTCAGCCATTTGATCGTCTCTGTCTCTGCTTTGTAAAGCTGGCACCTTTGATCAGGTAATGACTGACTGAGCAGTTGAGCAAGTTCTGGTTTCAAATATGCTGCTGCCATGGCAATTGTTAAGCCCTTAATAAACCTTCCCTTGTGTAGAATTTGAATGTGATTTCCAATGACATCAATAGCTACAAACAATTCCTGATGTTCTTGGAAAAGACTGCTAAATCTTGATATCAGTTTTGGGGATTTAGAGTCAAAAACCCTTAACATCTGATCTTCTGTCAGGAGAAGAGGCAGCCCATTGAGGTCATCAACATTTTTTCTCATTTGCATTTGTCAAGCAGAAGCTCAGAAGTTTTGAACATCTTGTTTTGTTTTTGATCAAGGTCTGGTTGATGGGCAAAGGCAAACCACTAGTTGTCTGGGAAGGATCATTCAAGAATTTTTGCTTCAAGAAATTCATCACTGTTGAAGCACTGACTTCTGTCACATTCACACCAGCTGCTTTGAAATTATCTTTTATTTCATTCATTTTCCAAGAGTTTGGCACTAATTTCATCCCAATGTCATCTAAAATTTGGAAAATTCCTTCATGGTCATTAGATGAAAAATATGTACAATCTGCTGAATGTGGTTTAGATGGACTGCACCAGGTAACTATGTATTTTTGTTGTGAGAGGTGTGATGACTCAACAGAAACAGCGTGTACAGTGGGTATTACAGGAAGATCACGTTGGCTGATTGATCTATAGACCTCGTGGACCATCTCATGCCAGACTTTGTCTAATTTGTGTGAAATGCACGGAAAGTATTTAAGGCAAGAAGACTCCAGCTGTAGCTTGAGGAATACAAGAGCTGTAGGTGTATCCTTCTTTATGACTGAACACAGATGTAACAGGAGGTCAGCATAGAGTGGTGAAATTATGTTTACTTGCAATGATTGGTTCCACTCAGTCTTCAGACTATCACCATCCTCTTTCCACAAGTCCCTTCTTGAAGAATCTACTTCAAAATTTGCATTCACATGAACTGGTAAACCAGTTTCTCCAGGTAAAGGCAAAGAGCAAAATGCCCTGCCAGTAAATGTGGAGTTAAATGAGCTGCTCCAACATACAGCCAGAGCAGCTTGAGGAACTTTGAAATGCTTGTTTTTTTGCTCATGGGTTTGATTTGAGAAGCCAAAGCCCTCTGCAATGACCCAATGACTTTGTTTATTTGCAGATGAGATTTGCATGTCATAGATGGTTTTGCGGGGTTCTGCTGTTCCTGACATCAGGGATTCTTGAACATGTCTGTGAAAGTTTTCCTTGCTTACCATGCTCTTCTCTGTGTGTTTCTTTTCAATAAGGAAAGGACATTTTTGTGTTCCATCTTCACTGATCTCCAAGAACTGTATTTTTGTGATGTGTTTCAAGAAGAGAATTAGTCCTTCGGGATCTTCAGTCAAGGCATAGTAAAGTTCCTTCATGTCTCTGTCTGTGACTGTACGTCTAGATATTTCAGATTTTGCTGCCATTTTCTCTGTCCTGAGAGGGAGCCTGAACATGGTTCCAGAATTGAGTGCAAACATTTCTGGAAGAAAGGTATGATAAACATCCTCAAAAGACTTTTTAAATTCGTCTTCCATTGAAAACATGCAGCCTGGGGACTTTTTTGTTACATCTTCCACGTATTTTAGATTTGGATCAGAAATGCAGAGCCATTTGTCACCGGTCAGGATAGATGGGCAATCTGTCAGATGATACACAGAATTGAAGCCAAGTCCATATTTTCCAGTTCTTCCCAAAGTGCCATGTTTTCCTCCTTCTCCCAGCTGTTGAATACCTTTCAGATCATCATCAGAAAATGTTCTGTTGTTGTACACGCAAAGAGCTGGGCCTTGAACCAGTTCCCATCTCTTTCCAAATATCTTTTCTGTCTTATGTTTTCTTTTGTCCCACACAAAGTGAATTTCTGTTGCCTCCGCATCATCAGCATTTTGAATGAGCTCTTTCAGAATATCCTTTTTAGATGGATATGCATCAATTATATTTTTTATTCGGACAGTTAGTTTCTCTTTTTGTCCAAACTCTTTGGCATGAAGAAAAAACCCACTGACCAAATGATCCTTCAGAGTATGGTGTCTTGTTGTCATTACACCAAAATGACAGGCCACAGACCGAGATATCAGATGATGGGCGAGCTTGACACCATTGGAGACAGGCATCCATGGGCTGTCATTAAATCTCAGGTCTTTAGAACATGTCAACACACCTCTCTCATCAGGTATAAGACAGTTTGTAAGATTTTCATCTTTGATTTTGTATAGCCCTTTCATGAGTATTGCGACACACTTATGGAGGGCTGACATGGAAAGAGGGTAAGATCCATATAAAGCCTTCATTTTCTCAAGTGCAGCAACAAATTGCTCTTTTGTGAACTGGTTTTTGATGCCAAGGTAATCCCAGAGCCTCTCAAATTGGGAGAAGATGACTGGAAGCACATAGAGATATGGTTTTTCCTCAAATTCTTCACTTCTGGCCACTGACCTCACATTCACAAAGTGATCCTCAATGAAAATGAATGGAAATGATTTTGCATGGCCAATTATGGGATTGGGATCTTTCTGTTCCAGCAAGTAATTATTGAGATATTTATAGCAAGACTGAGCAATGCTGAAGAGATCCATCTTTTCAAATGTATTGCAGTGTTGGTGTGCTTTTAACAGCTGCTGAAGAACCGTCTCAACTGGTGGATTTGTCAGTACTCTCAATTTTTGGAGAACTGGATCATAATTGTGTATTTGAAGGTTTGAATGATCAACTGTGAATTCTGTCATGTTTACTAAATTGCGACAACTGTCACTGTAAACTTCAACGGGTTTTTTAAGAACAGTGGCATTCTTGTTTTTCTGAACTAAAGGAACTAAGGCAGGAAGGAATGGTATTTGAGACAGTGTGTGCCAGTTCAGAGAATTAGCATCTTCTTTCATGGAGACTTTCATTGATTCCATGAGACACTGAAGACGTTTACGACATTTAGATTGATCCTGTTGCCAAACACTGGATATCTTCCCTGCTCTTTCTATGACGTCCTCTAAAGGGAGACGGTCACTCAGCATTCCCAAATCTGAAAGTCGTTGAATCCTTTTTGGTGAGAGAAAGTCATTTACAGTTCCTTTAAGAAAGCGTCCTTCCTCCAGTTCATACAAACAAGCCATTTTGCCAAAAGGATTCACAAGTCGCTTGATAAATTGAAGCTTCTTACAACTCTGTGTTGGAATGCAAGGGTAACTTTTCAGTAGGTCATCAACAGCTGGATCATTCAAGTCAATGGCATTCAGGACGAGAGTATTTCTGCTGTGTGTGTCCACAGAACTCAAGTTCTCAAAAACAATGTTGTAAAACTCAGGCCAGTTGATTGTTCTCTTTTTGATAATTGGCTTGAAGCCACAATCGATGAAACTCTGTCTTACCCATGATGGGAGAGAAACAACACAAGAATATGAAGCTCCCAAGTTCAAGAACACTTCCATGGCAATGTCTCCAACTGCTTGGTTCTCCTCAATTTTTGGACTCAGAAATCTTACCTGGTCCATAGAACACCAATTTTGTCCATTGCTGAAAAGCTCCAGAGATTTGGCATTCTGCACAACCGCTGAGTAGAATGACTCAACCATGGGTAAAAATGCTTTGCTTACTGTCTGTGTGTTAGGCCAGAACGAATGGAAGGAATAGTTCAGGATATGTCCATTTTGGGCCATTTTCTTCAGCTCAAGCAGTGTAGTAATGTAGGCAGAGGTTACAGCATCTTTCAGTAAAGCCTTGTTCCACTTAGACTTCACTCCTTTTTCCCACAGACCTTTCCTATTTGATGTGACTGCAAAAGTTCCATTGACATGGACTGGAAGACCGGTCTCAATTGAGAGAGGAAGAAAGCAAAAAGCCTGGCCAAAGAGGCTTTCATCAGGGGACCATGCGCTAGTTTTTGCCTCTCTTTGCAAAGGTACAGCTATACCTCCAATTGGAATTGAAAAGACATTTTCTTGTTCATTTCTTCTCCGGAACATTTGCAAAGAATCATGTGTCCCAAAACACGAGTACAAAAGCCAGTACTGGGTGAGGGATTCCTCTGAGTGTTCCTGAACTATTTTAACAATGTGTGCTTTGTTGACATCAAGAATGTTGTGGCATTTGATGTCACTATTTCTGAAGGTATTCTCGATCTCTTGGAGAAGTGTGTCATTTGAAACAGGAAATGAATCAATGACTTCTCTGGATATTTTGAGAGGAGTCTGAATCTGATCATTCCTTGGAGGAGTTGATGCATTTTCAGGGACAATTTGAAGGGACATAGATGTAATGTTCTTCAGAAATAGAAGGTGTGTTTGTGAGTTGTCAGTCAAATGATTTTTAAAACTCCTAATGCGCTCTTCATCATATACCTTTGAACTGATCTCTGACTTGTTGGCCTCCTCAAGAGTGCGAAATGGTAATTTGATCAAGGAGCCATTGTAAGCTTTCTTGCTGTTTTGCACTGACAGATCACAATCAAAAATCCCTTCATAAGATTTAAACTGTCCAGGAAACCTTTTGTACAGTCGTTCCTGGAATGGATCAAGTTTAATTCCTGGGTTTCCTTTGCTGAGTATGTGCTTTTCCAAATGGGTGACATTTGGATCAAGAATGAGAAGGCTTTTCCCACTCAAAATCGAGGGAATATCACTCACGTGGTAAACAGCATTAAATCCAAGCCCAAACTTTCCAATCATCTCAACTTTGTTTTCCTTTGATGCTGATCCCACTTTGACAATGTTTCTCCAGTCTTCTTCCGAAAAAAGCTCATTGTTGAAGATCCAAAGGCATGGTCCATTACAGAGAGCCATTCCATCATCAAAGAGGGTTTCAGGGGGGTCTTTGTGTTTTCTGAAGTCAAGGAGGAATTTACACGTGGTTGCCCCAGCATCCTCAGCATTTTGTAGGAGTTCTTTAAAAATGTCACTTTCTTCATCATATTCTTTTAGTATGTTTTTAATTCTTTGAGTAATTGGTTCAGATTGCCCACACTGTTCTATACCAAAGGACTCTTGCTCTGTTTGTATGAACTGTAGTTTTAAGATGCGAGTACTTAAGAATGGGACTTTCAACCATCTTGCAGTGATGGGTAGAACTTCTTCATGAATGACATAGAACTCCTCATCGTCTTGTTTCAGGTCATCAAGTCCTTCAGCACTGATGTCACAGAAGACTGTTTTGGACAATGACTGCAGAGTAAAGTTTTTATCTTGTGTCATAACAGGTACAGGGGTACTGTCCTTTAAAAGCTTCTCATTCTTACGCATCCAGTCAAGAATAGCAATTGACACTTTAAGCTCTGTCACGTTTCCATGAGGAGGATACCTGCAGTCAATTATTTGTTTTATGTCAGGGAGTATGTCTTCAATCTCCTCATCGGACAGTGTTTTCTTCACACCAAATTGTGTTAACAGGTTTTCATATTTCAAAAACTCTTCAGGCACTTTCTTGATGTAGGGGCTTAGATCCAGTTCAGATGGATAGGCTAAAACTATATCTCCAGGACAGACAAACTCAGTTTTATTCCATATCCAGGGGATGCTTTTTGTGTCCTTTAAATCTGTGAAATTTCTCATGTTGTCTTGCATGAATTTGTAAATACTGTTCAGCTCGGTTTTAAACTGAAAATCTGAATTTGGGTTGACCATTGATCTCAGTGCTGAGAGGTTCTCCAAGACTTTTTCAGCAGGAGGGGGCTCATGAAGTCCAAGATTGTGGCAGACATGTCCTGTTAGCTCAGAGTTAAGGGGCATTACATATCCAACAATTGAAGAATACTTGGAATCCCTTACTTCAGCTGGCTTATACAGACCTCTCTCAAGATTTCTACAGATGCTTCCATTCAAGACCTTTGGATTTTCACAGGGCAACCACTGCCTTTGCTTCAGCTCTTCTATCTGTGCCTTGGTGAATTTTGAAAGGAAATCATTCTCATTCAGGACTCGAACAAGAGTATGTGCTTTTTTGAATGCCTTATCTGGTGAGTGGACACAAAGTGTTTCGATATGATTTATGACTTGGCGTATGTTTTCTGTTGATATTTCTTTTTGCTCTGTCTTTAGGCCAAGGCGTTGCAAACTCTGAAGCATTTCCTGAGTCCTTATGTAAGTTGGTGGGGGAAAGAAATCTGCCTCGAAAAGGTCCTGAAATGTCCTGTTCCTTGGATCAAACACATCTGAAGCTTGTTTGTGTTCTCCATGAGTGGTCTCAATGAATTTGAGACTTTTGGTTTTTCTGAGTAGCTGCTCACTTTGTGAGAGTAGAATGCTACCATTATTCAATATCCAGGTCATTATTGTCTGTTCTTCAGCTTTTTGGAAAGAGGCTGCCTCAATGCAGTCAACCAACTGAACAGCCACCTTAGCTGCATCCAAGAGTTCAATATTCAGAAGAGTCAAAAGTCTGCGATCAGCTTCATTTGCACACTGTACAATGGTCTCAGGCATTGGCAGATCCTTTGGAATGGCTGGATTGGTGTTGGAAACAACTGCTTGCTTTGATTGAATGGCAACATATTTCCCAGACATCATTCTGAAGATTGGCAACGTGGAAAGCAATTCCTTTTCAGCTTTTGAGAGAGAACCCAAAGAAGAGAGGTACACTTTCAACTGCTCTTTTTCATCTGGTGAAGCAGAGGCAATGCCTTTGATGACCTGATCTCTGTGTGAGTTCACAAAGACTTGTAGAACACTTCTTGGTGAAGCTGGAAGAACATACCTCTCAATGTCATGATGTTTAAGACACTCATCTCTTTTTATGACTGTACACCCCACCATCCTTAACACTTTCTGAACATGATCTGACAAGCTAGATGCTGTGCTACTCTGAAAGATCAAAGTTGTGTTACTCTGCAACCTCGCTAACAATATAGAATTGCCTGAACTCTGTAGTGGCTCCAGTGGTATTAAAGGCATGTCAATAAAGTAATTTAACTCATTGCATTCAGTGCTAAGAAACTTCCAGAATTCAGCCAGCCAGCTCTTTGGTGGATGGTGATCTTCTGCTGTTTTCCAAGTCACATGACCTTGGTTCACCTTCCAGTCCATGGGTAAGTGCTTCTTGGTGAGTGCAACAACATGATTAGCATCCAAATTGATTATATTGTATGTGCCTGAAAAAACAGTGAGAGTAAATTTCATATTATTATTAGCACTCCCGATAAAATATATTTAAAAGTTTTCTTACTCTTTGTCGCTAGTTTCCTTAGTTGCACAGTGCAAACATGGCTCAGATCGTTGGGTATAAATCTTTCTTTACAAAATGGCAGCAATGTTCTAAACAAAGAAAAAACAAACAAAGAGTATTAGTACTTTGAAAACACAATATAAACACACTAAAGAACTAAAGTAGGAAAGAAACAACTACATCACACCTTACCTTGGAAACTTGTCATTGTCGATCAAAACAGTGTTCTGCTCTTCATTGCTAAATGAAGTGAAGGTTCCATCACTGAGAGGCAGAAGCTTAAGGCCTTGTAGCTCTGTGTACTTCTCATCACTGAGAGCAAACTCAAGAAGAGAGTATTTGTCATCTTTGGTGAGGTGTTCAGCCTTACTTCTGTGAAGCACATCTCTAACATAAGATGGAGTCACCCATGTCAAGGTGTCACTTTCAGGGAAGATTTCTCGAACATCTTTCAAAACTTGTTCTGGGACTGTGACCAGGTTCTCTCCTTCAGTAATCAATAATCTTGACACTGCCGATGTTGTGTCACTACATATATTGTTGACTGGAAAAACTGAATCTGAGGGAGACACCCAGATTTTCTCATCTTTGGCAAGGTGAAAGATCTTGTATTCAATTAGACCCTTCAGAGTATCTGTGGCAACTTCATGCCATCTGTCTTTATGTACAGTCTTGGATAGGTCAGGCCAAAGACTGTACACAGTGGCAGCAGGCAGGGTTGAGTTTCTGGATAACTGAATGGCATCCAGGATCATCATAAGATATACATGAGGAAGAATATAATTTATAAGTAGCTCATTCCACTTTGCAGACTCGTCATTCTTCTGATCCTCCTCTTGCCACTTAATGAACCTCCGATTATCGGTCAGGCCAAAGCAAGCATTGATGTGAATGGGAAGCCCCGTTTTGTTTGATTCATTATTTGGAAGTGGCAGAAAGCAACTTAGTCGCCCATTGCAAAGTGATCTGTCTTCATCTAATTGAAAAGCTGCATCAACTTGAGGGTAGAAGCTCAGCTTACTGGCTAGAAAGTCAATCTCTGGTTTATATCCATGTTTCAGAAGGCAAGTTGTCACAAGCCACTGGGACTTTGTTTCTTTCATTTGCTGGGAAATGTGTGATACCGTTTTAAAACAAGTTCTTCTGTCAAAGGATTCCTGCTTGCCATGAGAAAGGTCAGTGTCAAATTGATTTGACACTGAAACTTTTAGCCTATTGTTGCAGAGGCCATTGGTGTCAATGTGCAGCAAAGTAATGGATGACACATTTCTCAGGAAAAGAAGACTGATGTCTGCATCAGCAATGAAGCTGTCAAAAAGCTGTGTAACTTTTGTGGAGTCATACAAGTTATCTGAGATCTCAGAAGCCTCATTACGCAGAGGGAAACGGAAAAGCGTTCCTTTGAAGTACTGCTCCTCACTGATGACCTTCTCCCAGGAACAACTGTTGACTAGACTGACAACATTTTGAAAGGGCTGGAACTGATCTCTCAAGTTCAAAAGTCTCTCTCTGTCCTCTTCATCATCCAAAGACCATCGATAGCCTTCTTTATCATCTTCAAACATCTTTTTTTGAGGGTCAAAAATGGCAAGGTGTTCAGAACTGAATACACATGGCAAGTCTGCAAAAAAAAAAACAATAATAATAATTTTAAATATTGTTGTGCCAAATCCCCATGTCAGAATACAACACACCAAGTATTAGGGATGCACTGATACCCCTTTTTCTAGAACGAGGCCGATAACAATGCTTTCATTTTTGGTACGAGCCGATACCAATACTGATACCTGTATTTTCACTGCATTTGTAATTTTTAAACATATTAGGTAGAGAATCAAAGGTATATCAATTATATTTGTTGTTTTAATTTGTTTAGCAAATATATATTTCCTTTAGTTATTTCCATGCCTGTAAAAATGTACAAGCATCTGTTACTTGAACTGTTCATTCTATTGCTTTATCATATTTTATCTTAATAGAACAGAACATATTTAGGGTTGCTTGAGTAGGGCCCAATGCTAAGGATTTTTTTCTACTGTCCTGGTTGAATCAGTGGTTCAAATGTTTAGATACCAGTGAAATATCACAATTCTCTATTTAATATTCTGATACTACAGCAAAAACAACTAACCCAATTAATGTAAATGTAAAACATTATTAAAGTCAAGTAAACAGTCAATAATAAATCAAGAACAAATAATCAAATTACAAAAGCACAAATAAATACAATAGATACACAAATTTTTACAAATTAAATAAATAGTGATTTTCAGGTTTTCAGGTAGTTCTAACAGTAGTTCGTGTTCAGTCAGACATGTTCAACGTTACATCGATGACTGACATAAAGCGGGATCTCGCCTGAGAGCCCAATCACCTTCAACTGTAAACCTAATGAGCCAATTCACATTGACGTGAGATTTGTATCTAGCACTCAGCGTGGGTATAAATATGGAAGTGCAGTTATAAATATGGTAGCAGATGCACATACATTCAGCTTTTCACTTCAGAGCCAAGCGGTTCGACTGTTCTGCTCTCCATTCATCAAGAGTGTTTTACTACGAGTCTCTGTGAGTGCACTACCGGTGTTGGTGTGACAGCGCTGCAGCGGTGGCTGCAATCTTCTTGCTGTTTATACAGCCTAAAAGAGCTTTCCTGCACACTGCAGGCTGCACTATTTCCTGTAGTTGAGCCACGGCCATTTCCCCAGTGTGCTTCAACACTTTTAAGAGAGCAAGTACGGGTGTGACACTGCGTCTTTTTAAAGATGTCATTCCACCTGTGTGTTTCTGGATGTGGTCGTTGCCTGGTGCCAGCTGACAGTCACGATCATTGTCTCATGTGTCTGGGTGTCAAGTATGTGTTTTCCTCAGTGCTCTCAGAACTCGCACAGACACTATACAAATTCAGGGAGGACAAGGATCAGGTTTTGCTAGTTGCACCCTATTGGCCCAACCGGACCTGGTAGCCAGAACTCAGCCCCTCCATGGCGCATTCCTCTGAGGAAGGATCTGCTTTCTCAGAGATGGGGCACCCTGTGGCAAAACTCTCACTTTATCCTTAATGTCGACTGAACACAGAACTTTAGGACCTCAGACCAGCTGTCTCCAAGTAGAGGTTGGCCCACTGGATATTGGATGCCACCGTCTTGATGTATCAGAGTGCCCCCTTGGGTTGAGAGCTCAGCTTGATATTTCGCTTGCTGCACCATTCCCTTCCTAAGGACTGGATATATGTGTTTATTTTGCTCTCAGGTGAATTCCACAGCTGGCAAACCCCATTTGAGTTCCTCCAGCACCCTCGGCAGTCAGATGCAGCAGAGACGACTGATGCAAGGCCTAACACTTGTCGGTACACCCAGTGGTTGACCCCTGTGTTAGGCACCCATATGTTGTGATCTCTACGGTGATCCCATATGTTTATTCTTCCATGGTACGTCTTCCTTGTTGTTGAGCCTGTGTCTTACCCTTGCAGAGTCTGCTTTTCCTTCCCTGCAGGTGTCTTGCCTTCCCCCTAATTGACCGAAGCCACCTCAGAGGTCTCTGTAGCGTCCTTTTCCTGCCAGAAAAGGCACGCTTCCCCAGTGTTATCCAATATATTTGCTGTATGAGTCAAGCGGAACAGCATTAATAGACTTTCTCTAGGTAAGCCCTGTCCTATCTTCAGCCCCAGCAGGTGATGGTGGTGCTTTGATAGGGATCCCCAGTACGTCAGTCATCGATGTAAGGTCTCCGTTCCCTCCTTCAGGGAACAAAGGTTACATACATAACTGAGACATTTTCAGGTACAGATTTTGAATAAAAGTAATAAAATGTAAAATAAAATGTAAATATCAAGTAAAAAAATCTTTATTAAAGTTACAAAAGTCATTATGTCAAGAGCAGTGAGTGATTTCTTTGACCTTTGTTGTTTGATTAACAGTAAAAACACAGCAGCAGGTTTATAAGCTGCTGTCCCTTTAAGACTGAATGCATGGATCCAATATACTTTTACACATACGTTTTATTTCTCAACTGTTTACATTCACCTAAGACATAAACTTTCTAGTGATGTCTGTGAAAAATGGATGTGGGAGCAACAAGCTTGCACGTCTGTGCCAATCCACTCAACGCTTTGAGTATCAGCTCGTACACAGCAGCTATATAGGCATAAATATTTAATTTGTTTAACATTCTATTAAATTGATACATTTAATTAATAGACATACTTCTCTGATATATCCATTCTGCTCTGTTTGCTCTGTTATCTGTGTTTCTTTTTCACAAGCACTGTACTGAAAATGCTGTGTGGTATCAGTTGTTGGTATTGGAACATTCTGAAGTATGAGTAGGCCTACACCAGCACAATATCGGGCCAGATGCGGATACTGGTATTGATGCATCCCTACCAAGTACCTTGAGGGGCAGCTATTTGTAAAAATTGATGTTCAAGATTCAAGAGTTTTATTTATTTGTCACATACACAGTTATATACAGAATATACAACCGGCAGTGAAATGTAAATGGACAGTGAAACCTGTCCATGATGTTGCAGCTGATTGGGTCAATGCAGTCCTTATTAAACATTATTAAACAATGAGTGTTGATAATATAGTATAATTAGGATTACATCAATACCAATACAATAAGTACATATTAGGGCTGTCAAAAAGACCTTTGTTCATCTTCAGAACACAAATGAAGATATTTTTGATGAAATCTGAGAGCTTTCTGTCCCTCCATAGACATCCATTTCCCTTTAACCACGTATTCCGCTACTTTGGTATTCCTGAGGATATCATCTCAGACCGAGGCCCCCAGTTCATCTCCAGGGTCTGGAAAGCCTTTCATCAGCTCCTAGGTGTGACCATTAGCCTCTCATCAGGATACCACCCCCAGTCGAACGGGCCGACAGAGTGGAAGATCCAGGAGATCTGGCTCCTGGAACCAGTTTCTCAGGTGGGCAGAGTACGCACAGAACTCCCTGCGTCAACCATCCACTGGTCTCACTCCATTTCAATGCGTACTTGGTTACCAACCCCCACTGTTCCCATGGTCTGGAGAGCCATCTGATGTCCCGGCGGTCGACTACTGGGTCCACTGCGTATCAGGTCCGGGACATCTTGGACTCCCGGCGGTTATTCAACTTCTGTATAGTTGTAAGGTCCATCCGTTAGCCCAAGGACGGAATCTAACGGCCTGGTCGAAGGACTTCTGCGTGTTCGCCTTCTCAGCACTTCTGTTGGATTCACTTAATTTATGACCATCGAATTTTAAATCTGACTCCATGAATAATTTGATCTTACTCCAATTCTTTGTAACTTTGTTACATTTGTTACATTTGTAACTTAACAGCTGATCATAAGTTTAGTTGTGATTTAATTTAGATCTTTGATTTCTCCTAGTATCTCTTAATTTCAAATACTCGTTCCTCCATGGGACCTGGAGTCGCTCAGAGGATAATGCTCGCGATTATAATTACATTACCTCACGGACGCAAATTAGTCAGTTCTGATATTACAGAGGATTACAGAGTGAACTATTTTACCTTTAAGTGAGTCGCACATGCTTACTCATAACAGAAAGTGTAATTTTAGCAATAGTCACGAAAGCTGCAACTTGTTAATAACAGTGACACCCAGAAATCAGATTGCCCCTCATGCTTAGCGCCATGCTCCGGTCATGGGGTCCTCGGTATGAATTTGCCCTGACAGAAAGATTTACGGAAACTCCTACAAACTCCTCATGCGACACTACTTGAGTAATGATTTATGAAAAATACAGAATAAATCAAGATTAACATTTATTTTGGCCAGACAGAACTTAAAGAACATAATTAAACATGAATCCATGGTACACAACTTTCAGCATAAAATACAATTAAGTAATATGAAAATAGTTTCAAAGAGTCATATCTGGCACAATACATACAGCGTGTGTGCGTGTCTCTTATGACACTGACACAACACTGCATGGGGGCTTCTGTCTACAGAATATTCCCAAATGGCAGCCCTGCCACCCTTCCTTAAATACCCAGACCAGAACAAAGGGTTGTAAATATTTGCAACACAAACACCTAGTTTGGGGGGAGAAGATCAGATATCTTTGGAGAGACCACTCAAAAAGGAGAACACAATTCTCATATGTTTCAATCTTTCTAACCCTACAAGTGACTTCAGTGATGTTGAGATCATTTTACCAATCGCACTGTGACCTTTAAAAAGACACCAGACATGAAAGGGATAAAACAATAGATTCACAAGATAAATCATATGTAGTATATCTGCATTCTGGGACTTGAATCAGGGGGAAGGGGGAAAGGGAGGTAGAGAGGGGGAGAGGGTTTTGGTCAGGGCGGTGTCCTACAGTTTCTCTGTGAGATCTTCTCTTCAGATTGCGTTTTATTGTTTTAATGCAGGGTGTTGGATCTCAGCTTTTGTCTTAGCAGTAAAACCGGTCCTTACATAGTCTATATCCTACCTACTAGACCTACTTATACATCTTAATGCACTGTTTACAAGATTACATGTAACATGTAATGTAGAATTTTTTTTTACGGTGAACACAGTAAGCACACGCGACACACGCCATTCCTGCATCCGCCCTGCCCTCACATGAAACTGTCCAAAATGTCTTAGCATTAACAGTTTGCATTGCACTTGATGATGTAAGGCTTGGATGAAGCTGCTCGGCCATGGAAACCCATTCCATGAAGCTGACAACTATGCCCAGGAAAAGACAACAGCAGTTGCTTATCAGCAGCAACGGAGAAGCGAAAAAGAAAAAAATCCCGAGATGAATCCTGTGCATTACTTTCAGGTATGTTCACAAACATGTGAAAGTTTGGGCTATTTAAGTTAATGGGTGAGATTAATTATACATGTTTAATTCTGCTTTAATAATTTGACCAGCATCTGCCTGATACCAGTGCAGTTTGTTTAATGTGCTATGCATTGCGTTTTGAACCATGGTAAAGATAGGGCTATAGGGCTGTCATGAATCCTTAATTAAATGAAAGTGCTCAATTTAAACAATAACAATCCTCGATTTCAATTTACCCATATTGATTAACCTACAAAATACCAGGAGTTAAGTGTTTCATGGACAAAAATCCAGTTTTCTAAGGCTACAGCAATTTATTAAAGGCATTTAAAAAAACATAATGTAGCATAGTATAGTGCTATCATTTATAAACCTATGTTTACACAGGAGAATACATCAATATGTTTCCAAATATGCAGATTGTTGTTGACCGTGATTTAAAATGCTCGCTCTGAGTTGGCATGTTTTGATGTCTACATGTTCTTATTCAAGAAATTACAGTGGCTGTAGCATTTCTATTGTGAAGAAGGGGCCAAATATTAAAGATTAAGTGGACTTTTTAATTAAATGCTGTTTGGCCAAAAACAAGGATTTGATCATGCGGTAAAGCATAACAACACCAGGTCGCAACAATACAAATCTGCTTAGGGCACTCATTTGACCCTGATATGCGATGCTAAAGGCTACTTATGTTAACATGTAGTCACATTCAAATCCAGATCTGTTTGGCTGTGCATTTACTGAATGAGCACTGTGCTATGTCCGACTGATTGCACTGTATTTTATTTATGTATCCTCCTCGTATGTCTCATAACTACTGTTTTCTGCTTGTGAGCTCAATTTGTTGATCTGGCTAAAGGGGAGAAGGGGAGAGATCACTCAGACCTCCTCAGATTGCATAATTTCGTGGAAATGTAATAGAAATGCTCACTCTCTCTAAAGAAATGTGTTGTAAACATATTATATTTGATCAATATTTTCCTAAATGTTTAATCCTTTGAACTTTAAAACTGTAATGGAGTTGTTTTGTGCATTCCTGTGATCACAAACAAATGGAAGCAGGTGCAACCGAATAGGTATGTGTTCTTTTTTTATGTGCAATGGTAAATACCAGTTTGATTCAGCATGATGGATGTGCACTCCAGACACAAATTAATAAATTACTATAACATTTTTATTTTAAAACTTTGGTCATATATCGATGCTGGAATCTTAAAGGTGCCATGACAGGAAAATTTCACTTTAATTAATATGAGTTCCCCTAGCCTGTATATGGTCCCCATGTGGCTAGAAATTTCAATAGGTGTAAACCAAGCCCTGGGTATCCTGCTTTGCCTTTGAGAAAATGAAAGCCCAGACTGATCTGTGATCAGTGATTTCTGATGTGTAGCTAATTATTCAAGTTCACAGAGATTTTCTTTCTAAATCGTTTAATACTGTTTATGCATCAGTGAATCAAGCCAGTGACTAAACGATCAACTTCACATTGTTTCTCTTAGTAGCATGAAACAAATCTGTTAATTTAAATTGTCAAATCACACATCGCGAGTTTATCTGTACACTTGCCCAAACTGCCGTTGTAATGAATGACGCTGTTATGCTGCACACCGAAGCTCTTACTGTAGTCATATCGATGTCGTGTTTGCTGTTAGTTGTGGTGAAAGCATTTTGTGAGAGAAAACGCGTTGCAATGACAAGATCACTGCATTCAAGCAATAAACAGACTGTCTGTCATCTAACGTTACTCGATGCTCGTCACTGCAGCCTTTCATGTGATGGGAAAAGATCTAAAAAGAATGCTATAATCAACACTTTCATGATTCGTTAATCTCGACAGCTGTAATAGTAAAAAAAAAAAAACGTAGTAAAAGTATTCAAGAGGGGTTCCACATGTGGTGTTACAAAGTTCATAGAATAAGGAGGAAGAAGACAGGGTCGCGTGACTGGAACTTGTGTATATTCAGAACTCTCAGATACAAACAAAATAAACTTGTGCTCACAGCGCTCTCAAAAACTCAGTTCAATATAACTTTCTCAGCTCTCCGTCTCTCTGGTCCACAAGTGTCCAGTCCGTCTCTCTCTGGCAGTGCTTGCAGACCTCGCTAGACCACGACCCCTCCGTCACAAAATCTAATACTCATTTAGAATGCAAAGATGTCAGCCAATCACAACAGTGGCCGTTTTCACTTAAGTCTCACAGCAGACACACCCCTTCAAACAGAGCATTCAAGCCTAAAATCGGGATATAAAAAATGCCTTTTATTTGTAAATTATGACATTTTATGATGTAAAAATCATACTAAAAATATAAGTACACCTAAGGAAACATAAAATATTTTTTTAAAAATCCACGCCATGGGACCTTTAATACTTTATGTGAAGATTAAACATTCTGTCATGTTCATTTTGTGATCTATCTAGGTTTCAGCTAGTGAAACGAAGGGATTGTGTGACGTCGTTCTATGGAGGCGTGTTATGGGTGAGTTTTAGGGTAGCGCTGTGGAGCTACTGGCCCAACAGTGGAAACTCAACTTGATTTTGGCCTCTGTGCTTGATATCCCAGGCTATTGGCCCCGCAAAGCACATTGATATTCCTGGCTCTCACTGGCCCGACATTGGAAAAGTGGCTATTGGCTATTTTGCAGGCCTACCAGTCTGGATAGAGATCTATGCAGAGCCACAGATCTCGCCGCCCATGCCACAAAGCGACAGCCCATGCTATCGGCCATTCAATGGCTGCATTGGTTGCCACAGAGAGGCTCTTGGGGATCAAATAAAAAGAAAACGGACACCCAATTTTGCTCAATAGCCTGTTTGGTGATGCAGTAAATACAGTCATCGAAAGTGCAGTGGAGTAGTGCCAGCCCTGAGCTCTCACCCCAAAGGACTATGGCTCGCCTTGGGACTGGTACGCCAAGACGATGGCATCCACTATCCAGTGGGCCAACCTCTTTTTGGAGATAACCTTTCCCTTCTGCTGGCCTCCAAAGCAGACAAAGAGATGTTCTGAGGTTCTGAAGTTTTGCATGCGGTCCACGTAAACATGTAGGGCATGAACGGGACACAGCAATGCAAGGGCTGAGATTAATTCCCAGTGGGAAAAACACAAAATCAACGAACAGGGAAATCCACCAGGGAGGAGCTGTTGTCAGAAGCATCAGGTCGGACAACCAGGTCTGGGTGGGCCATCAAAACCAACCATCAAGACTTGTTCCTCTTCCTCCCTGACCTTACCAGTGTGTGTGTGAGCAGACTCACTGGGGGAAATGAATACTTGTGTAGGTCCCGGAGCCAGCTGTTTGCCAGTGTACCGCGCAGAAGGTCGCCTCAGTCAGGGAATAAAACAACTGGCAATGGGACAACCCTACAATGAGACAGGTCTACCTGTGCATCCCTGAAGTGTCTCCAGATTAGCCGGACCACCTTGGGGTGGAGTCTCCACTCTCCTGGGAGCGTGAGCTGTCGTGAGATTGTGTCGGCTGCACGATTGAGCTTGCCTAGAATGTGAATGGTACGAAGCAACCTGAGTCGCTTCTGACTCCAGAGGAGAAGATGGTGGGCGAGTTGCGATATATGTTGGGAGCGTGAACCACCCTGAAGGTTGATGTATGCAACAGTTGATATATTGTCCATCTGGACCAGCACATGCTGAAAGCTCACACAGTTTACCACACAGTGTGCACCATGCTTCCAATGCCCATCTTGGGACTTGGCCATGTAGCCAGTGCTGAAATGGTCTCATATGAAGGATTCCATGTCCCAGGAGCCTCTGAAATAGTTTCAGTGGAACCGCTGCCCTGCCTCCAAACAAATTCAAGCAGTTCAGCACTGATTGGTCACACTCACTCCTGAGACACACCGTCATATTGACTGAGTCCAACTCCATACAGAGAAAAGAAATTCTCTGCACATGGTAGAGTTCGCTTTTTTACCAGTTGACCCAAAGCCCCAGCTGACTAAGGTGCCTGAGCATCAGGTCCCTTCGTTCGCATAGCTGCTATCGTGATTTGGTCAGAATGATCCAATCGCCGAGATATTTGGGATGCGAAGGCAAGGGCAGCCTCTACGACCTTTGGGGCGACAGGGACAGTATAAAGGGGAGGATCTTGTACTTATGAGCCCACCCCTTAAACGCAAAGCATAGAAACGGTCATCAAGAAGAGAGTCGAAACACGATTTCGTCGCTGCTTTTTGCGGATGATGTTGTCGTGTTGGCCTCCTCAGACCAGGACCTTCAGCGTGCACTGGGACAGTTTGTAGCAGAGTGTGAAGCTTGGTCATGAGTGAGGGAAGGATGGAACGGGAGATTGACAGACGGATTGGTGTAACTTCTGCAGTAATACGGTCGATGTACCGGTCTGTCGTGGTGAAGAAGGAGCTGAGCTGTAAGACGAAGCTCTCGATTTACTGGTTAATCTAAAGTTTCTACTCTCATCTATGGTCATGAGCTGTGGGTCATGACTGAAAGGACAAGATCCCGGATACAGGCCGCCAAAATTAGCTTTCTTCACAGGGTGGCTGGGCGCTCCCTTAGAGATAGGGTGAGAAGCTCAGTTACTCGGGAGGAGCTCAGAGATACCTAGGACACGCTGGAGGAATTATGTCTTCCTGCTGGCCTTGGAATGCCTCGGTGTTCCCCCGGAAGAGCAAGTGTCTAGGGGGAGGGAAGTCTGGGTGTCTCTGCTTAGACTGTTGCCCCCCTGACCGGCCCCAGATAAGCGGAAGATGATGCATGGATGGGTTCGTCATGTTCAGCTATTTATCTTACCTTGGCTCGCATTCAAGTACCACACTGCTCGGTTTATGTGGCCAATCCTGCCTCTTTCAATTTGATTGGATATCTCAAACATTTTGACATTGACAAGCTCTTTTAGATCACTGAGACTGATCAGGCTAAATAGATGAAAGTTTTGCCTCAAGTGGGCCACACAGGCCATTCGTCTGGGCTGAAGGAAGGTTATAGGCTACGTAATTTTACTATAATTTATTGTTCATATATATTTACGTAGCAATGGGCCGGGCCACATTGTCCAGTGGCCCACCTGGAAAACCCCCGGTGCTCCAGATGGCCAGTCCATCACTGTGTGTACTCACTAATGGTCACAACACCCTATATTTGATAAAAATAGGAAAAATAATACTTCTATCTAAAGACATTTTAAGTAAACATATGCACATGTAGCATCCCCTGCCGTATATCAGTGAAAAC